>BRDA01059962.1:12636-26381 GCA_036984385.1 Crenuchus spilurus
TGTGTCCACGTGAAACGTCAAGATGTTTGAAACGTCAAGATGTCTTACATCAGGTACAAAGAAACGTATGAACATATCGTTATCGTTTTATCGCCCAGCACTAACTTTGCGTCATCTATTAAACTCTGCACCATAGGTCCACCTTCCATTTAGGTGTATTTAATGTCTCCAGTTGCAGAATGCAGTTCATGTCTTTCTGTGTTATTTTATTAGACCTCCTTTTCCAATTTCATTAGTCAGCAGTGACACCGACATGGTTGTGGGATGTTAGTGTGCTTGTGTGTTTGCTACACAGCTTGGATCACACAACAATGGTTCTAGTAACATGCATGAACACACCAAAACCAGGACACTGTCACAAAGGTGCTGGGAATGAGCCACCACCCTAATAGTACTTGCTCTGTGGGGGTTCTGGTCATTAAAGAACAGGGTAAAAGGAGGCAAGTATGCAAAGAAACATGGACTACATTCTGTAGAACTGCAAAGTTTGTAGAACTGCAAAGTGCACCTGTGTGTTAAGTGGAGCTGATGAAATGGACAGTGAGTGTAGAAACAAATTGGTTGTTTTAATGTTTAAGTGAATTAGACAGATTTCTCTCACTACAGAGTATGTTTAGAATATGCTTACTAATGTTTAAATGGTAATATTGTCATATAACAAACCTCAGCTTGTCTATTGTCTCACAAATGTTATATTACAGACAGCCAGAAATATTTGAATTATAATATGTATGTGATGAGTAGAACAGTCAGTTTAAAAAAGTGTAAAGAACCATGAAGGTGCTTGTCACATCTATCAATACTTTGTCTTTTCACCAGGACCATGACGAACCAATACTTAGACATCTACAAGACATTAAAGTGATATTTTCTGGTCCTGATGAACCTATGGTAAGGAAGGATGTTTTTATTTAGCAAATATAAGTAATAGGATTTTCATGCAGAAGATAATTCTTTCCAGTTGATGGTACCATGTAGTCTAAGACTTTTAATCTGGGACCTGTAAACTGTTTGATAATGTGTTTCAAGCAGAGCTTGCTGTGATTTACTATAGGCTCAATTGTTCTTCTGTGTTAATCAGATCTTATTGTGGTAACTCGCTGGGCCTTCCACAGTGCTGTTTACTAGGCTTGGGCAGTAATGTCAATTCAGAAAAATGGTTATTGTCTCCAGAATTCTTACATTAAATTAAATGTGTTACAAAACAATGTACAAAGTACCACACATGAGTGTTGCAGATCCTTCCAACTTCCAGTTATACCTGTTTATCTTTTGCATATCAGTGGTAGAACATTCGAGTTACAACATAGCCAATCCTAATTCTGGAAAAAAAAAACAAATTTGTCAATTTTCACTTTCTTCTGGAGAGATGGTCACACATACCTGAGTTTCATTTGCAAGTATCTCAGCATGCTTTCCAGACGGAAACTCTACATTATAATCTGTATAATTGATAAAATGTAATTAGTCAAAAAATGTGAAAATAGTGGAAATGCTCACAGGCAAGGTATTTATATAGATCATTTCATACACCACAATCATTCAAAATGCTCTACAGATTAAAAATTAAAAAGGTAAAAAGAGAACAAATTTAAAGCAAAATGAAAACAAGAATAAAACAAATTTTAAAGAGAAGAAATCAATGTATAATACATTTACCTAATAGTGTCATTACCAAAAAATTGTGAAAAGAACAGTGTTTTAAAAGCCTGCTCAAATAAATTCTGCCTAGATTTAAAAGTTTCTGGAGTAAGGGCTCTTCTAAGGCTTAGTCCACACGTAGCCGGGTATTTCTAAAAACGAATATCTCCCCTACATCGTTTTCAAAAATAATATCATACACACGAGATCGTTTTAAGAAAAGTTTTCATCCACATGAATCCCCATAAATACGCCGTAGAGTGTTGTCATAAAGACGCCAAGTGCATAGATGGCAGTGTAACACAAAGCTAACGCCCATGTCAGCCAATCAGAATCCTTCAAAACAAAAAAGTAAGTAACAAAAAACTTCTCCTTTGCTCCTCCACGTATTGGAGAAGCTGAACTTGTAAAAACAAACACGCAAAGAGTGTCTGAATTAACATAAAAATTAAAATTTCTCTGCTGGCTTTCATCCTTCCACAGCAAGGCAGTCAATTACACTGGTCGCGCATATGACATCACATCATCATTTGTTACAGATTGTGATGTTCTGGACTCTAAAACGCCGTTTTCACACGTACACACGCAAACGCAAGAAAAATCTCCACTTTGGCCGGAGTTTTCATAATCAATCGTTTTTGGTGGTGTAAAACTGCGTTTGCATGTGGACGAAAGTGTTCTGTCAACTGGTTTCAATTGAGAGCAGCATAGTGACTGAAGGTTGCTTCTCCGTGTTTAGGCTTTAATTTTGGCAGGCAAATGTATTGGTTTACAGTGATCTGAGAATTTTATTCTGCTTATATCTGAGTGGAACTCTCAGATCACTAGAAACTACAAGTTAGTTGATATTTTCATTCCAAAAAGTAAACTGTAATTTTATATTCATTACACCTAAAGTGACATTTCAAGCCTTTTTGTTTTTACTGTTGATCAGTATGGCTTATGTCATGAAAATCATAAACCCAGAATCTCCAATTATTAGAATATTTCATTGTGAGTTTGAGTAAATTATTATTAAACCAGGATCAACATGAAAACAACAAAATGCATAAAATGTCATTTTTTGTGTGCAGTGTTTATAAATACTTTACTTAAAATGATGAGCCTTTCATTATATTCTAATTTTGGAGAACTATTATTTGTAGTTGACTGGCAATGGCATTTGTGTCTGGCCTAAACTTAAATCCAGTCTTTACCGTCATGTGAAGTTTTATTTTCTCTTTTTAAATACACTACATATTAGAATGCTTGTACAAAGTTGATGGTTTATTAAAGGCAACTGCATTTTTAAGTCACACAGCAAAAGTAAATGATGAAGCAAAAGAATCAGTGTGCTTAATACCGGTGCTGATTAAAATCATTGCCAAATTAGAAAATATTGTTTATTGGCTGAAGGCCACTACTTACAGAATGCTCTCTGAGTGGTGTTTTCTCATTTTGGCAGAGTTTCAAATTAGAGTTTCACTTTGAATCTAACAACTACTTCAAAAACACCATCCTTACAAAAGTCTACAAGATGAAATCTGAACCAGAAGCTGAGGATCCATTCTCTTTTGAAGGACCAGAGATCATTGACTGTGAGGGGTATGTACGTGTGGGTGCATGTGTGTGAGAAAGAGATGTAACTCATTTAATTCCAGTCTCTGACTTGAACAGAGAATCATATTTGTCCCACATCACAGCTGTACAGTGTATTATTTCTTGTTTGTCCTAATATTGATCTTGCGATACTGACAATAGTGAAGGTTGCAATATGCAAATAATTGCATACAAAGAATTAAGTCATTTTCTTGCACGTCCTAACCAATCGCAGATGATGCAGACGAGTTTCTGTAGGTGTTTTGAGGAACAATCTGTCACAAACTGTCCTGTTTCTTGTTTTGGGGAGAAAGTCATTATCATGCCATGTATTGAACAAAAGTATCTTTTTAAAATGTGAAATTTTCTAGTACTAGCCTAGACCATATTTAAGTCTTAAAAGAAAATAAACCCTAACACTTTTTCTCACTTTGCTACTTGGGGTAGATGTGAGATTGACTGGCACAAAGGCAAAGATGTCACCGTCAAAACAATCAAGAAGAAACAGAAGCACAAGGGCAGAGGCATTGTGAGGACGGTCACAAAACAAGTGCCCACAGACTCCTTTTTCAACTTCTTTAACCCTATTAAAGGTACAAGGTGTTTATTTAGAAATCATTGTTGATTACTGAAAATGTAGACATGAATGATATGAATACTTAAATGACAAATGATTAGTAAATAGTTGCTTGTGGTGAAATATAACATATTTTTCTTTTTCTCTTCAGTTCCCCCAGATAGTGAATTGGTGAGTTTACCTGGTTTAAGCTGTGTGTGACACTTGCATGCAATTCTAAAAGGCCAAGAAGATCTTGGAGCCCAATTTCACTATATTTTGTAGCAGTTCCTTACATTGCATGCATGCAATCGTCTGAAATGCTAACGCTGACTCAGTAAAAACCTTTTGAACACTTTCTTAGCTACATCTAGTGAACTAAGTTGTTCTCATAGTGTTGCACTGTTTACTTTGTTTTATAGAAATGCTGTAAACAATACACATTTAATCAGTATTCAGTTGGGTTTGTAATACTGTGGTGGTATTTGTTAATGTGTCTAATTTTTATGTGCCTGACAGGATGACGACTCCGAGTTCACTCTAGCCACAGATTTTGAAATTGGTCATTTTTTCAGAGAGAGGATAGTACCAAGAGCAGTGCTGTACTTTACTGGAGAGGCACTGGAGGATGATGAGAGTGTATGTGAACCTTTGTCCTTAACCATTTAATGATCATTAATATATTTTATTTAATTTGCTGTGGTCTCAAACAATAATTCTGAAAATGCAAACATGTACATAAGAATATAGACTTGAATTTTATCATTACTCTGATGCAACAGTAAGTTCATCAATATTGTGCCTTAACAGTATAAATTTGCTTCTGAATTTGTACTGTCTTGTTCAAAATCTGTTGCAGTAAATTAAAATGGTAAAGGTGTCCTAGAGCTTTTTTTATATTGTCATGGACATCTATGTGGTCATACATTTTTGCCTTCATCCCAAATAACTGTGGGAGTGGGCACCACCAAAGTCTCTAAACATGTAATAGAGAAATTAGAAGATGTACATAATTTGAAAGATATTTTGAGTAAAACGTGGAAGTTTTAATTTTATAATAATTTTTAGTTTGTGTGTTGATGGGTGTAGTAATGCTTGTGAGGCTATTATTTGTGGTTTTATTTCTTCTCAGTTTGAAGAAGAAGAGCTTGATGAGGGTGAGGAGGAGGTAGGTTGATGCTGATTAAGTAGTAGTTACTTTAATGGTTTCTTATACCCAGACCGTTTGACAGGCCTGTTTAAAACGCACCTTAAACATTTTACAACACAAAGTTAATGAGAACATAGATAGATAGGCAGACCCTTCCTTCCTTCCTTCTTTCCTTCCCACCCTCTCTCCCTCCCCTCCCTCAATTCAAGGCATCCAGTAGCAAGTACACATAAGGTTAGAAATAGATACAAAGGTTATTAAATAATTAATAAAAAAATTATTATTAATTAATAATATAACAAACAACAAAGTGGTGTAATGAAAACACAGGTATTGTTTTATTGGGGTTAAACAGTTAAAGACATTACATAATAAATGCATTAATGCCATTATTGTTTTAATGCAATGTGCAGCACACGTTGAGTTACCCTGAATTAATCATCACTGATATTTATTAGTGTTGTGAGAGAAGTGCTTGCAGTTTGCTTCAATTCATCTGTTACAAATTCAGTCTGTCTATAGTTGGTAGCAATTTGTACTAAAACATGCTCTTTATTAGACGGGCGTTTTGCTGCACCCCAGTGCTGCACATGTACAAATGCATGTTTAAAAACAGTAGTTCCATTAGCACATTTACCACATGGGATTCTGTTTTAATATGTTAACTTTGACAACCCTAATTTTTTTATTTCTGTCTGTGTGTGAAACAGGACCAAGATGATGAAATGGATGAAGAAGAGGGAGATTCTAAGGTTTGTTTTGATATTGGCTTCAAGTCATTTCAGACAATGAGCCGAGATAATCAATAGCACTGTCTCATCAGTCAAGTCTTTGTGCTGTTTGTTTATAAACTCTGACAGATACTACAATATAGAAGTGAGTCAGAATGCACATCCCCACTGTCATAAATCATCGCTTTGTACTTGTCAGTATCATAATGGTCCAGCTTTTTGTTTTTGTAAGTTTGTGATTTTTGCTATGTACAGCCATCTTAACTTTATTTTAAGCTTTGGAGATTTAAAAGTGATTGGTTCTTCTTCCTTCCTTCCACCCTGACCCTACCTTTCCCCCAATTACAGGCATAAGTCATTTATCACCTCATGCATTTCTAGGTAAGGAAGAAATGTCATGAGCTCATTTCACTTTGGTCCTGTGCTCGCTGACCCTCTTGTGTCTGTGTTTCATGTCCCCATTCCTCTACAATCATACTTTTCTTGTAACTAAGTCCATTTTACTCACATCTCCAGGAAACCCATTCCATTAAACTCCTGTTTTCGTTCATTTTGGTCCATCTAGAGAAGGCCTTGTTCAGACTCGTCATTTCTTGAGTTTTATAGTGTTTCTTAGCATTGAGGACTGGACAAGGCCTTGGTGTTACTGCTTTTTGTCTTCTCTACCATTGTAACCTGCTGTTTAGAGCCCAGTGAGGAATTGCTGAAAATGGCATTAGCAACTGGAATAGAATAAGGCTTAATGATTATTTCTTTTCTTGGCTGAAGATTTTATTTTGGTTTTGGATGCGTTGAACAATACGTACTCGGTGTCAACTGTTCTCTAACAGGACAAACACTTTAGGACAAAATACGTCTTTTTGGGCATCATGCTTGCATAGCCTAAGCCCTGCATTATCATCTCATACTTTAATGAGATGCAACCAGATTTCTAGTTTTGATTGTTGGCATTAATTTCTACAACAGTCATCAAATGCCAATTCAGTTTTACATGTTCATAACTTTCTTTCATGTTTTTTCCTTCTTCTCATTTTTTTGAGGCTTTATTAAAATCCTCACACTTTTATAGTAGGATATGTCAGTATTCATCACATCTTATTTACAAAAAGCATAGAAACAGTATTGCTATTTTTAGTAATACCTGTCTTAAATCATTGTTTTCATCACTCTTCAAAGTTATGCTCTGTCAGCAATTCCTCTTTGGGTTCTTTAAATCATTGTAGGTGAGCTAAATCTATACACCAGGTACACCAGTGTAGTACACATGCATTGTCCCATATTTTTATATTTGTGCTAAAACATATTGTATGTTTGCAGACCAAAGCTCTGACATAATACAGTGGTGCTTGAAAGTTTGTGAACTCTTCAGAATTGAATACATTTTACGTCTTACCCAAAAACGTCATCAGATTGACACGAAAGTCCTAAAAGTAGGTCAAAAGGATTGAAGTTTAATCAGATGAGATGACAATCAGGTGTGAGTGGGTGCTCTGTTTTATGTAAAGAACAGGGATCTAATTCTACAGCAAATCCCAAAGGAAAATGTCAAGAAATCTGTCCATGAGCTTGAATGTCAATAGAAAGTGGGTCATGCAGCAAGACAATGACCCTATGCCCACACATTGTTCTGCCAAAGAAAGGTTAAAGAAGAATAAAGTTAATGTTTTGGAATGGCCAAGTCAGTGTTGACCTTAATCAAGTAGAAATGTTGTGGAACGACCTGAAGCAAGCAGTGCATGGGAAGAAACCAACAAACATAAGAATTGATGCCGTTGTATGAAGGAATGTGCTAAAAATCAGATGCATTGGGTCATTTTCCTCAATAAATCTGAAGAGTTCAGAAACTTTCAAACACCACTACTGTTAATGTAGTCACTGAATGTTGTCTCCTTTTTTGAATTGGCGAGTGACTCCATCTTGGCTAATTGTATACACTTAGGATAAGGAGGAAATTATGGAAATTTGATCTTTTGCCATAGATTCCCTTTAAAAACCGCAGCTAAATGCCTGATATTAAACCTGTTTGCCCATTAATAACGTCTTGGTAGTCTATTTAGTTGAGAGAGATCAGTCCATGAGTTCTGAGTGAAATTAAGAAATTGTGCTTGGGTGCAACTTTCCAGATTTGTTCTGATAAAATGCAGTCTTTCCCAATATCAGAAGGTATATCTTCAGAACAAAAGAGTGTTGCTTTTGTTATACATGCCTAAATGCTTCTCTTGCCACACCATTATAATGATTTGTATATCACTTTAGTGCTGCACCTGAGGGCCCACTGCATAGATCATGAAGGGCTTGATAATTAGCTGAGGAGTATTACATGCGTTGTGGCAAGAAATAGTAGAAACTGTGCAGGATTAAGAAACACAGCTTGATCCGATCCATGCTTTAAGAAAGCAACAGAGACATCAGCTTATGATCAAATAGGTATTGTCAGTAGCTCAGTAGGCCATTCTAAATTGGCTATCTGCCATTCTTTTGTGTTGGATATACCTCCCTGTTAAAGGGGAATGACATTGATTTGTCACTTTGCATATTTCAATTGTTGAGATGTATGCAGAGTGTAATTTAGAGTGGTTTGATATGTTTTGCAGAAATGTAACAATTTTCTGGTGATGCAAACAAAGCGTTGCGATGTTCTTTAACTGATAATAGTAATGGACTTTTTTGTCTTGGGAAAGTACTATGCCTTAGTGATTTTTAAAAATTATTTTTTTTATTCCCAATCCAATCTCAAAACTTGTAAATGAAGTCTCCTATTATCAGGCAAAACTTATTCAGCTGTTTTTCATTTCTTTTCAGTGTTTTTTGAGACATTAAACATGTTGGATGCCTGGTTCCTATTGGAACCACACTTGACCTTTTATTTATAGTGGTGCAAATATCACATCAAACCACTCTAAAATCTGTTTTCATCTAAATGTTTTGAATTATGCAGAAGCTTTGGAAAAAAATTGCTGGAGTTACCCTTTTCTTTGAGTCCTGAAGATTGATTAATGATCATCTTTTAATTGTGCCCTGCTTTCCCTCTCCTGTGCTCCCTCTTTAGAGTGGGGAGGCCCAACCTGCAGAGTGCAAACAGCAGTAACGGAGACTCCTGTACTGACCCCTACAGCATTTCAAACTGGAGACTGCTCGGCATCGCCCGATCTCTGCAGAGCACAGCTGTCCTCACAAAACAGCGAAAAGTGTCTCAAGACCACAAAACACACATTGCATGATTCGTAAATTTGTCCTACCCATTCTTCTTCTGAGTGAGATGTGTGTATGGACAGAGGTGGTGTTGTGAACTCTGGGCAGGACAAAATTACAAAATTCCGTTAAACTGTGGATTAATCTGAGCAAACTGCCGATGTCCTGGAAAATGTTCAAATTCTTTTTGTTTAATCCAGCACATTCCAGAGGCCCTTGTATTGGAATGAAGCATCGTTCCCAAAGTTGATTGATCTAATTTAACTTTTTTGACTTTATCATAGTTTACTCAGGGTTTTTTATGCCAAGAAAACGTGAACATTCACTGTTGTGAAACAGCTGACAAGAAATTAAACCCACATAAAATTCTTTTTCCATTCAAAAACACTTTATAAATCCAGTTCCACTTATTCTGGAGTTCTTTGAGTTTTACCTTTTGTAATGGTTTTTGACTATACAAATTCTTGCTGCCCCAGTGGACCTCTGTGAGAGTGTGAGAGAGTTGTCTCTCTGCTGTATGTACTGTGCCCTGTGGAGTTTGCCCCATTCCCAGCATTTAACAATGCTGTTGCTTTACTGCCCCAATGCTTACTAAACAATTAAACATGAATATTGCCAAGAGGTGTTAATGTTTTGTTTTTATTGTCTTCTTCGTTGTTCACAGAAATGAATGTTTTGCAGATGTATTTTACTTAGATTAGTTATTTAGTGTAAATAAATGTGACTGATCAGATTTTAACCAGCAGAGGGCAATGTAGTGGGATGCCAGCTAAAGTAATGGCAGTACAGTCATCACACACTCAGGTTCCACTTTAAAATGTTGAAAAATAAATAGAAAGGTTATGACCATGAATGGCTTTAGAAATATTTAATTTCTCTTGAATTGAATTTTTAAATTCTTCTCTTTATTCAAAATGTTTTTTTTATATATATGTCCTATATATTACTTTTGATATGCGTCATAGAGATGGAGAAAGTAGTCAAAAGCTAAAAGATTGCTTAAACTCTGGTCTGGTCAAGGAATGCTTCTAATCACTGTCTAAAGGGTGAACTGATGAGTGGTATGTCTACACATGCATCTCTTGAAAATGTCTCATTCACTGTCTTTTGTGATCACTGTACTTCAGAAAGACATCTTCGTGCAGCTTGTCAAAGTAAAATAGGCTTGGGTGGGTTGGAGACAGACCCACATTCATGATGGCTAGTAGTGTACAGCTGATAATATAAAATTTGAATATTGCACATATTAAACTAACCACACACACCGGTGAGAAGCGGCAGCCAGTTGTGCACAACGTACTCTCAACTGGAAGCTACCGATCACCTGAAGGACTGCATCGAGCACTAGGGGGATAACCCAGGACAGAGTGCCAACCTGGGCATACATACACACACCAGGGTAATTTTAGAGTAGCCAATTCACCTGATCTCTATGTTTTTGGACTGTGTGAGGAAACCCACGCAGACACGGGGAGAACATAGAAACTGCTCAGATGTGGACTCGAACCCAAGACCTCAGCGCTGAGAGGCGAACGTGCTAACCACTAAGCCACCGTGCTGCCCGTCATCTAACAACAGAGGACTTAGAACACAGCCCTGGGGAACACCAGTGTTCACTGGCTATAATTGTGTGAGGCCACAGATTTACACTTAGAACCGATCATCAGGCTCTTACAACTCTTCTGAAGACTAAAAGCATGAATAGACCCTGTATGATGATGGTTAGCTAGGCTGATGTGTTTTCAGTATAATATGCAATACCGCCCAGGTAGCAAGAATGTGGAGGCAGACAGTCTTTCATGTGTACCCATCAGAAACTCCAACACTTCTGTGGATTCAGAACATGCCTTAACAGAGATACAGCCGTGGCCTAGTGGTTAAGGCTCTGGTCTGGTGAACTGAAGGTTGCCGGTTTGATACCCATGCAGGTCATGACTGAAGTGCCCTTGACCAATTGTAAGTCGCTTTGGATAAGTGTCTGCTAAATGCCTCAAATGTAAATGAGATAGCAGAAATCTGTCATCTTCTAATGGCTTTACCACTTGCAGATATCAAAGCGAATGTTAAGACTGTTCTGAACAGACACAACTGTGGCAAAACATTTCTTCAGGATGGACAAAGGTGAAAATGTCACTTACAGAAATATTTCCTAGTACAACATGAACTGTCTGTGGACACACCATTGATCATTTGTGGCACATGCCTGGTGGTTCCTAGATCCATTCGTGAGAGGATAGTACACATAGCTCATCAAGGCACTGTTTGCACAAAGCATGAACAACTTAGTCCACACAATTCTGTCATCTTCAACAGTTTGGCAGTCATGCAACAAACCAACTTGAGTTCATTCTAGTCCATTGCAGCCTGTTGAGTTTCCAAAAAGTCCTTTTCAGCTCGTAGCTGTTGACATGGTAGGACCATTTGAACGAGGAACTTATGACTGTAGGTTTGCTCTTACCCTAGTAGATTACTTCAGCAAGTGGCCAGAAGTAGGTTTTGCTGCAAATGTGACAACAGACACAGTCAGTACATTCCTGACTTCAATTTTTACACATGAAGGAAACCCTTGCGCCATTACAACACAATGGTCCACAATTCATATCACCTTCTGTCGCTGAGTTTCTGAGAGAAGAGGGACATTAAGTACATCAGAACAAGTGTCTACCATCCTCAAGCGAATGGTTGCGTTGAAAGGTTTAACGGTCTTTTTGGGTCTTCAAGAAAGGAGTTCTGAAAGACTGCCTTCAAGCAGCTCAGCAACCATAGAAGCTTTCAGTCACTAACATGCTTCACAATTCACAAACCTCATGCAACTACTGGAAAGTCCGCTTTTCAGCTTCGTAGAAGTAGACCAATGTGGACAATGCTACATGTCCTACCACCTCCAGTGGACATAGGGAAATATGCTCAAGTCACTGCTAGAGTAGCCAAAAAGCAGGAACAAACTACTCCAACACCAAAAGAGGTGCAAAGCCCTGCAGGATCAAAGTTGGGTTTTCACTGGCTGTAGACAATCATCAACATTAAAAGAAATAAAACACTTATAAGAAATAGATCACTTTGTGTTTCTATGATTTTCACTTCTTGAATTAAATAACGGAAACAAATTAACTTTTACATGAGATTAAATTTTTTAGATGCACCTGCCTTCTTTCCAGTCTGTAGAATTGTACCAATATCTATACAGAAGGCAACTTTTGATTTTAGATCAGTCTTCGAGTGAGTTATAGAAAAGGAGAAAAGTCAAGGTGACTTCTCCTGTCCACTCATGATAGCATAGTGACTGGCTGATGAACTGATCTAGAATTAGAAATGGATGCACCTACCTCACTCTCATTGTCCATTCTCTCTCTCTCTCTCTCTCTCTCTCTCGCTCTCTCTCTGCCTCCCTCTCTCTCTCTCTCTCTGCCTCTCTCTCTCTCTCTCCCTCTGTACGTGTGTACCCTGAGCTCTGTGATTGACTGAATTTGCCTATGGGAGGCGGAATAAGGAACTCAGCCACCTGCCACTTGATGTAAATTCCTCACATGGAGTTGATGGACATATTCTGCTCACGTCTGCAGCAGAGATATTGAGTTTAGGAGGCATTTGGTTGGATGCGAGTAGTTAAGATGCTTCTCTACACTTCAGAATTTGTCTTGTTACTGTCATTATATGTCACATCATCAATAAAGATAAATGAATCAGTTCCGCTGGCATCTGTACATGTCCTTGCCACCATGTTTCTCAAAGGCTGCTTTTTTTCTACTTTCCACATTCTATCACTGTGCTAGAGGTCAGTCTTCTTCTTACACTGTGATCTGTAATTGGGCCTTTCTGTTCTAAAGGCATGCCAGTGGTTTCTATACTGTGCTAGATCCTCTGATGTCATCCTAGCTAACACATGTCCAATCTAATGGTCATTTAAAATGTTTGGTTTAAAGATTCACATAGATATTATTTTCAAGTGTTTGTTCACTTTTCCCAGATTTAATCAATCAGCCAAGAGTTAGTTTACAACTGGAGTTGCATGCTAAAATTGCTAACAAATACTAGAACTCAAAAATCACCTAAATAGGCCAGTTGTTTTTGGCAATACATCAGCGAAACGTCTCGAAATCCCACAAATCTGCTTCTAAACTGCTTGCTGATGTATTTTTAGACCGTATGACTTAGCATCTGATGTCATGTCCTGAAATAAGAAACAACGGATGAGTAGATATCTACAAACACCTGAACTCACACACCTTCTCTTTTTGTGGTAATTTTACTTCTCTCTCTCTCCCTCTCTTACTGCCTCTCTCCCTTTCTCTGTTTCTGATTCTCTTTTTTTCTTTTGTTTTTACTTGGATACTTTTATACAGGGGTGCGTTTCCCAAAATGTTCTTAACGCTAAGTACTTCGTAACCTCGTACTTACGAACAGTCTTAAATTTACGAGTGTTTCCCGAAAGCCTTCGTAACTCACATCGTACTTAAACTCGTTCGTAAAATCCACGAGTGGTCTGACCCTCTCGTAACTGGCCAAGTTGTTCTTAACTTGAAGTTCACATGCAGTTCTGTCTGAAAAACAAAAGACGCCGCTGATCATCCTTTGAAAAATGCAACACTCAGCACACGCGTGTATATACAAACAAGAATTCATGAACATTTAAATTTTCTTTGCATGTATATAGTGTAAATACTTTTTTGATGTTTGGTTTTATAATTATTGTTTACATAATGATATGTTTGTGGCTTAATAATGAAGAAATGTATGTAAATCGGTGGTTTAGTTTTCGACTGGCCGAGCCTATTTGATGCAGACATGAGGGCGGAGTCAACTAAGTGCTACTTAGGGACTCGTTCGTAAGTTTGGAAGATAAGAAGGCTTTTGGGAAACAGTTGGAAAAATCGCGTTCTTAAAGTTACGTCGTTCT
>BRDA01059970.1:0-10496 GCA_036984385.1 Crenuchus spilurus
GAGTATATGCAAATTGCCATTATAAAAACTGAAGCAGTAGACTTTGTGGACATTGATGTTTGTGTCATTCTCAAAATTTTGGCCATGACTGTAGATAGATGATGTTCTAGAATACTTAAACTATAACATAAACAAGTAAATACAATAAATATATGCCAAATATTTACCAAATGCTAGCATAGAGTTAGAACTAATATAGAATTAGCAGCGCTATACTAAAAATTGCTTTAACTGAGTTGGCATGAACATAAATATCAATGCAGTGGCTACATAAATAAGTGAGTAGAATAACTTACAGCTGCATTAACGCACACAGAACCAACAAACACCACATATACAAAGTTTGTACATGTACATGCCAACTGTACATGCTACAGTACTACCTCAGTGTGAATGAGAAATATATGGAGCTAATCCAGTTAGTCTCGGTTCGGTTGCAGGCATGCTGGGTAATGTAGTCTTTATCACACAATGATTCAAACAGTCTTTCTACCCAAGCAGGGAATTTTCTACAACGTGGCTTCATAAAAGAGTGGTATAGTACCCATAGATGACATGTAAGACATGGCTTACAGTGCATTCATTTACAAAAGGACACAGCAACAGGACAATAAAGCTGTATTTAAAATAACTGGAGGCCTATGTGTGATTTATTAAAACATGAGTAGGCTTGTTCCCATTAAATAACTTATTCTTTACTATTAATGTACAGTACTTCTTCCATTTTAAGCTGTAACATTTGTCTTTTTAAGAAATAGTTTAATTATTACAAATGAATTGATACGTTGCTACAAAAGGCAGGGGTTTCTGGCTTTGCAGGATGTTTGGAACATAGCACCATGATCTGGCATCAGATTCAGACAGCAAAGAAAGAGGGCAGAGATTTACATGTTGTTTTCTTAGATTTAGCGAAAGCATTTGGATCAGTGCCACATAAACTAATGTGGAAAGTTTTTGAATTTTTCCAGGTGCCAGATAAGGTTATTAGGCTGGTTAAAGCATATTTTGAGGATATTCAGTTCTGTTTTAGTACAGGGGGATTTGTTATATCATGGCAGTGGTTAGAAATAGGTATAATGGCTGGTTGTACAATTTCACCATTAGCATTTACAATGGCGATGGAGGTAGTAATCAGGGCCTCTAAGTGGGTTGTAGGTGGGGAGAGGTTGCATGGTGGTACTCGCCTTCCCTTAATCAGGGCTTACATGGACAACATGATGACTCTGACAACTACTGTGCCTTGCACGCGGCGGTTGCTAGGGAAGTTAAGTGATAATCTAAAGTTGGCTAGACTGAAAGTTAAACCAAGTAAGTCTGGAAGTCTGTCGATTGTCAAAGGGAAACTTGTTCAGGAAAATTTTGTGATGGAAGGAGAAATTATTCCTGCAGTACTGGAGAGACCAGTGAAGAGTTTAGGTAGATGGTATAGTACAGCACTGAATGATATAGACCAAGCTGTGGGAATAAAGGCTGATTTGGTGAAGGCTATTGATAACATAGATAGATCATGTCTGCCAGGGAAGTTGAAATTGTGGTGTCTGCAGTTTGGCTTAATGCCTCGTATTAGATGGCCGTTGACAGTTTATGATGTTGCGACTACAGAAGTTGAGAGGATGGAAAGGGTTATGAACAAGGCCATAAGGAAATGGCTAGGGGTGCCACAGTGTTTAAGTAGTGTGTCGTGGTATGGGAGATGGGTACTGGAGCTACCACTCACAAGTTTAGTTGAGGAATTTAAATGTGCAAAGGTGAGTCGTGAGTTGATTTTGTCAGGATCAAAGGATGCAGTGGTTAAAGCAGCAGTGCCAGTCACAAAAGCAGGAAGGAAGTGGAACCCCAGAGTGGCAGTGCAGGTAGCCAGGAGCTCATTAGAGCTAAGGGATGTGATTGGCCTGGTGCAATGTGGAAGAGCAGGCCTTGGGTCAGATGATTCATGGAAAGCTTTTTAGCAAGGCCACATCAGCAGAAAGAAGGAATATGATGATTAGATTTATTCACGATCTGGAGGAGGAGGCACGGTGTGCAACAGCAGCATCACAGGCCAAACAAGGTCAGTGGCTTTGCTGGGAGAATTTAGAGAAGCGGAAGATCACTTGGCAACAACTGTGGGCAATGGAGGCAAGTCGTATTAAGTTTTTGCTTGGAGCGACCTATGATGTCCTTTCAACTCCACAAAACCTTGAACAGTGGGTAGGTGAAGACCCTAGTTGTAGATTATGTACAGGGCTTGGCACACTGAGGCATATTCTATCAGCTTGTAAAGTTAGTTTGTCACAGGGGATGTACACATGGAGACAATCAGGTGCTAAGGGTTTTAGCATGTTTGTTGGACAGCAAACACATGGAGGTGAATGCATTGTCGAGTGGTTGTAGTAATAAAGTGATTAGGTTTGTCTGTGAGGGGGAACATATATTCGAGAGCAGGCACAGGCTATAAATACTGGTAGATGGGGTGAAGCGCGAGATTGGAAATTACTAGTGGATGTAGGTAAAACCTGCAGGTCCCAGAGTGCATTGCTTTAACTACACTGAGGCCAGATATGGTGCTGTACTCTGAAAGTAAACAGATAGTTTATTTCATAGAGTTAACAGTTCCATTTGAGGATGCAGTTGATGAAGCATTTGAAAGGAACAAGCTGAAGTTGGCGGCTTGGCGGCTGAGGTGAGGGAGCGCGGGTGGCAGGTAGATGTAAGACCGGTGGAAATAGGTGTTACGGGATTTGTAGCCAAGTCTGCCATATCCCTGCTTGTGCAGTTTGGCATCAGGGGCCGGAAACTAAGGGCAGCTGTGAAGGAGTTATCAGAAACAGCTGAAAGGTCTAGTCAGTGGTTGTGGATGAGGCGAACACAGACTAGTTGGGGAAATGCACTGTAGAGGAGCTGTTTCGGTGGTTGGTGTTATAGCATGTAAAGATCACATGGAACTGGTGGCACTGAGCATGCATTAACGGTGCCAGTTGGGCTCGGTACAGCCTTAGTCACCAGGGAGGCCAGTGTGGATTTTTACGTTTGTTAAGGGTAAGGAAGGTCTGTAAAGCTAGTTTGGAGGGGGGTGAGTCTGGGATGCCTTCTGGAGGTGTTGTGGGCTTAATTCTGTGAAACACTGACGAGGGAAGGTGCCTACCCGATGACCCCTGTGAAGAGCTAGTAATGCAGTGTGTGGTTTGGGTTCTCATGTGATGGGCTCAATGAGTAACCGTAGATGTTAAGGGTAGCTGGTAGCTTATTGGATCATAAACGGCCACAGCAACCATAGGGTGTAGCTGTGGGATTGAAACAATAGGATTGTGTGACTGCTGGTAGTAAGAGAGAGGGGTGGGCCCTATGTGAAGCTCTAATGGTTTGGCATAGGATATTTTACATCTTATCTTGTGTATGATTCGAACTAATATCTTTTATTCTAGTTTATAGAAAGT
The DNA here is from genome assembly GCA_036984385.1 of Crenuchus spilurus. Classification (NCBI taxonomy): domain Eukaryota; kingdom Metazoa; phylum Chordata; class Actinopteri; order Characiformes; family Crenuchidae; genus Crenuchus; species Crenuchus spilurus. Next base: position 3,417 of record BRDA01059970.1, read on the forward strand.
TTATTTATGTAGCTTATGGACGTATTTCCTAGTGTACAGAGTGATTATTGAGGTTGATTACTGACCAATATCTCCTGTTCTATGATGCAGGGTAATCATCCATATTCTACTATTCCTCTTCATATATTCTCTGTGCACAGTATGTTCCAGAAGCCTTGCTGCCTGTGTACAGAGATAAAGTAGACATTCCTGTTGCAGACATCATTACACCCAACCAGTTTGAGACAGAGTGAGTACACCTCATATTTTCCATCTTTGTACATGTTGGATTGTACCCAGGGGTGGATTTAGCAAACCACGCAATTTCATGGGGCCCCGGGGACCTGCTGGCCAAAAGAGGTTGGCAAAAAAAGACCAAAACACCCCCCCCCCCAATAACACTGAGCAGAGGTGAATCTGGATCTGTGGAGGGGGGACAGATTGATGGATGATCACATCTGCTACTATTGGAGTGTGTTGGTGTTATTTGCTTAAAAACCTCTAACAAAACAAATAGCTTGTAATTAAAACTAAGTGGTTAATAAATTAAAGACAGTGGTTAAGCTCACAGCAGAAACAGCACTGCATCTAAAGATTAGTCAAGCTTCCATGCAGCAAAATACAGTGAGAACATAAGAACCTGAAACATTTCATTACAGGCATTTAGCAGATGCTTTTATCCAAAGTGACTTACAATTGGGGGTTAGGTGCCTTGCAAGGGCACTTCAGTCGTGACCTCCCTGGGGATCGAACCGGCAACCTTCAGGTCACCAGATCAGATTCTTAACCACTAGGCTACAGCATGAAACCATGAAAATAAAGGAGAAAAACAAAAATTAAAACTCTAACTCTAAATTTTATGACCTGTTTTAAACTAAACAATGATTAAACATTTACTCTTGCATCAGCATTTTCTAGTAGACATATCAGGATTAAACTAAATGCCCAGCCGCAGTCACAGAAATAAACATTACACTGTGTGATGACTGTTTATACATTTAGAAATAAGCTTCTGCAGGATGTATGATGCATCTATTCACAGGTCCAAGCTCGAGAACTGCCTTGCTGAGGTGAGGTGGTCTGAAACCAGGTCTAATTCTTCAAAAGAATTAGAACAGCAGCAGACGGATTAGATGATGATAACCCACATCTGTGTTTTGTATACAGTCTGTGTTTTTATTCTGTATAAAGTCTATAAAGGTGCAGGGCCTACTACAATAGGTTCTGGCATAAATTAAGCCCTGGATGCTTGGCATGATAGATGAGACACAATACAACTGTGTTAGTAATATATAGACGATGTTAAACTATTTACCCAGAAATCATTTACAGATTTTCCCAGATAGCTCAAATGTCACTGATCAAAGATGTTTTTTTTACATCATTACTTTAGAACTGGAGTTGCTAAACACTACAACTCAACTGTCACCTAAATAGCTCTTTCTATCAATACTCACATCCAGATATTGGTTACTGTGGACTATAAACATGAATAAAACCTCACTGCTACATGCAGTCATGACAGAGACTATGATCTTTATTTTTAACACACACTAAAACCACATCAACTAGACCTAAATTAAGAACTGTGGTTTGACTGAGCTGAGAGAGATCTACCAAATGGCTGGACTATTTTAGGTGACTATAGTTCTGGCAGTGTCCGTCACTCCGCTTCTAAACTAAAGATTTCATATTCCAGGAGCTTTTACAATGGAGTTAAGGTTCCCATGAGTACAGCCCTACTAATGTCACAGGCCCAGTTTCTCAAAATAGAAAGACGAGTGAGCCATTTCCCAGCAGTAGCCTACATATATCTAACAGTTATAACATTAAAACCACCTCCTTGTATCTACACTCACTGTCCATGTTATCAGCTCCACTGACCAATCGTAGTCAGCCATAGCCTGGTGGTTAGTGATCTGGTCTTGTGACAGAAAGTTGCTGGTTTGATCACTGGGGACATCATGACTGAAGTGCCGTTGAGCAAGTCACCTAACCCCCAGCTGCTTCCGGGACGCCGTGGATAGGGTGCACGTTGTAGTTCTATAATTACAGACAGTAGTCCATCCGTTTCTCTGTATACTTGTTAGTCTCTGTTCTTCCTGTTCTTCAATCATCAGGACCATCCAGAGCAGATATTATTTGAGTGGTGGATCTTTCTCAGCACTGCAGTGACACTGACATGGTGCTGGTGTGTTGCACATGCATGAGTTTATCAGCCACAGAAATGCTGATGTTTGTAAACACCTCAGTGTCATTGCAGGAGTGAAAATAGTGCACCAAACAAAACTATTCAGCCAAAATTATCCTGTGAGCACTAGTAAAGGCCTCAAGAATAACCAAAACAAACTGTGCAGTAGAGGTCTGCACGGGACTGATTTTTTTAGTCCCGCTCCCGCATGTTTTCGTCCCGCTCTCGACCGCTCCCGCGATAAAGTCGTCATATTTCGTCCCGCTCCTGCCCGCCACATAAACATGTCTGCCCACTCCCGCCCGCAGTCCTTGGGGGGGGGGGGCGTTTCGTTCAGGGCGCACGAGTTGAGTTTGTCCTCCAGTGTGTGTGGGGTGTGCAAGCAGTCTCGTTCAGAAACAGATGGAAGGGAGCGGATGTTGCTCCGTTATTGCTCCGTAGCCCTGAACTAGTACTGCCCCTGCCCCTGATCCTCCCATCAACCTGATTAACTATACAAAGCTTAAAACCTACTTATAAATTGTGCTGGTAGAGTAAAGGTAACTTGGCAAATACAGTATAATACAGAACAATCTTATTATTCCTTACTGTAAAACATAAAAACCAGAAATATAATGTATGTGCTCTGAGCAGCTGATGAGATCAGTGTTACTGCACATCTCACAGACGGTAAGTTACTCACATAAACAAATTAATCACATCTAACAACACAGGATGATGACTACATTAATAAAACACTAAGCCAGCACAACACAACTGCATAACATAACCAATATGAACAATTTATAACTGTTTTACAACCGTGTACTTCCTGCAAGTGCTTCTGGGTGATGACATCACCATCGACATGGCCAATCAAATCTAATTTTTAAAATCATGGCCTAATGAATAATTATTAGTGCAGAGAAAGCCTGTGTGTCTCTGTGTGTGTGTGTGTGTGTGTGTGTGTGTGTGTGTGTGTGTCAGAGGTGGGGGATTCGAGTCTCATGACTTGACTTGAGTCAGACTCGATTCGCAATTTTGAGGACTCGAGACTTGCTTGACTAACGCTGGTGAATGACTCGACTTGACTTTGACTTGGTCTTTATGACTTGAGACTCGACTTAGACTTGAGGCAGATGACTCGAAAAGACTTGATTTTTTATTTAAATATTTGCAATTTAATAACAAAGTTAGATTATGTTAGAAGATTTTATTTTGAAGCAGGATTGGCTTAGTTTACAGTGCGTGCAGCACGTAGAACGCTAAACAGCAGCAATAATGAGCCGTTATCAGCTTAAAAACGCACAAAACATACTGAAACGTGCAGCTTATTTTCTGAAATAATGAGAGAGAAAGGATATAACAGGATGACAGAGCAACCTAAATTAATGAAACAGCACTATATAAAAGTAAACATGTCAGATGCACGTCCTTCTATAAACCAATCAGTGTCCAGTGTAGGAAGACGCACACCACGCAAGTGATGACAACAGTACGTGGGCGTGTCATAATAAAAGTACTTTGAGCTCGCAAAAATGCAGTGTGAAAACAAACCTAACCGAACCAAATGTATACAAAATAACAAACACACAAAATGTATACAAAAAATAATAATAAAAAAAAAAATGACTTGAAATGCGACAAAGAATTACCATGTAAAACCCAAAGTAACAGAGGTGCGGAGATCCAAGAAGCATGTCCCAGGTTGAAAAAACTCTCCAGTTCACTCTCAGAGAAAGCATTCCTACACAAGCTTAAAAGTCAAATTCTAATCTAATCTAGAGTCTAATCACAGATGTTTGAGGAAGCTATAATTGTTTTCTTACTACTATTAAATCTTATTTTAATCTTAAAATTATGCAGAAAACGAATGAAAAAGTATGTTTTTTTCCTGCTCTAATCTATATTTTCAGATCCGTCCACTGAATGTTCTAATATTAGAAAGTTAATCTAAACCATCTCCAGCTGTACTTTGTCTACTGTTACTATTAGAGTTTATTTTTTGTAGTTATACATTTTTAAAGCAGTCCAAAAACTGCAAACCTGGCAACTCTGAAGCCACGTCACCTTTCCTTTGTCATCAGAACATGATTTGCTGACAGCTACCAGACTGTAAAGAGTACTTCAAGAAATAATAAAACATGGTTGCAAGACAAATGATCTTCTCTGTCTTGTAATATGTACACAGTCACAGTGGATTAGATAAGAAAAGGCTCATTTCATGGCTCTATATTGGTAGGTCTTTATCTGTAAGGCATTTTTCTGGTTTATGCTTTAATTCTGGACACATGTCTGGATGTGTACTTATGGAGAACATCATCCTTTAAAAAATAAAAAAGTATTAAAAGTTAGAAACAAGGTAAAGAACTGATATGGCCATTGTTTATTCAAAGACAATAACAAAGGGAATGAAAAGAATACTCACAGAACAGAAACTGAAGTCTGTGGAACTAAAAACAGCAAACCTTTATTTAGCTTAACAACAGCACACACACCTGTATACAAGAAAAACACTATTGAATGTTAAACATACATGAGTGTACTTCACATGTGAAAACATTTTCCTGTTAACAGATTCTGTTCCAAGTGGTCTACAGTTGTCAGGTGGTTTACTTTTGTACACACAAAAACAATTTATAAACAGACTCAGAGTTCAAATTGAAAAACTGTTAATGAAAAACAGAAGTATCATAAGTGAAAGTTGGGTGGGGGGGGGTCCCTTCAAATGATAGAGGGAGGTTAAATTTCCGTCTCAGTAATTCTTGCTCACAGCATCCAATGTTTTTTTGTTGTTGTTGTTTTTAACAGTGTGTGTAAATTAACCAAAAGACCCCTAAGACTTAAATCTGAAACCCTGATTCATTTTTTCCTGTTGTGACGCCCCCAGACTGGCATTTGTTTCTTCTTGAGACAGACCACACCATTTGACAAGTGGGACGTTAACTTCTTCCCAAGGGGGACTAATCTGGACTGAGGTTTGGTTTTGGAATTTTTTGGACTCAGACTGTGTCCTCACCCCAACAGCTGAACTAAAAACCTACACCCCTGTAAAGTATGTACAAAATAACATTGCAGGCCTCTTCACACAGTAATGAAAAAGATCACATGTATATTAATGTTACCTGATAAAAGTGTTAAACTGATGGGCTGTGTGATACTTTTATCAGAGTAAGCTTGGCTTCCTGTTTTAATCTGTTAAAAATGAAGATAAATATTTGACACTTTCATGAGAGAAAGTAAGAGCAGAAGTATTGCTTTGTTTCTTTTTTGTCATCTCACTGATTATTCAGCTTTTTTAAGGCACTGGAACATACAGTACTTTAGTTTGAGGTAGAGTGGGGTGTACATACAAGTTTCAGTGCTTAAAAGAAAAATGATCACCACCACCACTCACAATCCAGCTCTTCATTCTCTTTCATCATCTTCACACGAGTGTGCATAAAACAAATCTCACTGCACTGTAAAGCATATTACTAAGAAAATGTTTTTGGGTCTTGTAACAGATTAATATTTCTGTGATGTGAGACTTTAAATATCACTGCATTAGGAGGAGGGATTTGACTTGCTTTGAAGATGTATTTTCACTCATATGCAAAAGGTACACATTAGGTTATTCAGCATAACAGTGAAACACAACAGCAGCAGCAGTTTAACATCTTTTCAGTGTGGGGGGCACCACGTCTCTATCATAAAGATAAGCAGATAGTTTTTAGGAGCTGTTGTTTAACATAAGTAAGAAAACATTAATGCAAAAGTTCAAAATAATCTATAAAACATTCTACAGCTGATGGTAGGCTGAATATAAAGTTTAGTCTAAAAATATAATAAGTAATATCTGACCATCAGAAAAAGGTAGTGCCATCCATAAGGAGCAGCACAGTTCTTACTGCAGCCAGCAGTAAACAGGTACTGTTTTGATTCAATAGTGAATTTTTCAAGGACTCAAGACTAAAACTACTGTTTGCTTCACTCTTGTTTTGAGACTTTGACCTCTGCTGATAAGATGTTAATAAATACTTTTTCTGAAGTTACTGAAGTTAGCACCTATGCTCATATCTCACAAGCTATGATGTGTGAAACCACTGGATGTGTATCTGTAACATGAAAATAAATAAATAGATGAAAAAGGAAACAGTAAACATATGCAGATAAAAATTAAAACACAGGAATAGAGTTAATGCAAATGGAAAAAAGACCAAATCTGATTAAAAGAAACACTGAAGTCTGTACCAAATATACAAAAGTCACACTAAAGGAAAAAATACAATAAAATTAATAAACACCATTTCAGAGGCTTCAGACAAAGTATTTCTTATGTTTGGCATTATAATTTAGTCTGTTATGCCATTATACTCCCATGAAAAGTACATAATGCTGTTATATGAAATCTATTTTATAAAGACTGCAGACTTATATACACACAACAGATTCAGGAAAGCACATAGCACAGAGAATGAGAAATGTGTCTTGTAACTCAATGTGCAGATGCTATGACTTGCTACATGCATCTGACACTCACAAGTACACAAAATAGTTTACCTTGATTTGACACTTTGCTAGTAGATGTGATGTATACAGCTTATATTCAGAGATTCATTACTTTTCTATTTTCTAAGAGACATAAAAAGAAAGGAGTCACACAAAGGCCGAGGGAAAAACACTGAAAGGGTTTAAGCATTGATTTTAGGTTACAGCCCTTTTCTACTATTTGATTAAATTCCAAAGAACTAGAACTGTCAGAAGACATGGAGAAGCCACATGGAGGAGGTGACAAAACTTATTTATTTAACATAACACTTTAGACTATGAAACAAAACTTGACTTGGGTCACAAATCTCAGATAATGATGAGAAGGCCTACCTGGAGGAGATTAAAGCCCTAGAGAACTGGTGCCAGAATAATAATCTCCACCTCAACGTCAACAAAAC
>BRDA01059977.1:0-15431 GCA_036984385.1 Crenuchus spilurus
TAAAATATTGACATTTGCCATCTCCACATCATTGCATTCAGTTTTTATTCACAATTTGTATAGCATCCCAACTTTTTTGGAATCCGGTTTGTAGATTCTTCACAATTGATGTCTCAAACACATTAAGGGGGCAAGAAAAATGCAAGTCATGAACTCTTGACAAGGCTACACATCATAAAGCTGACTGAGAAAATGCCAAGAAAGCTGCATCTAAGCAAGAGGTGCCTACTTTGAAGAATGTAAAATATAAACATATTCTGGTTTGTTTAACACTTGTTTGTTTACTAAATAATTACAGATGTGTTTATTCATAGTTTAATGACTTTAGTATTAATCTACAGTGCAAAACATTTTTAAATCATGAAGAACCACTGAATGTCCAGAAGGTGTGTCCAGACTTTTGACTGGTACTGTATGTTAATGAAGGCCACTGTAATACTGTCTGGATTGTCTGCTGTATCACATTTATAACTATTTTATTTGTATTTGGTGGGAATGTGGTGCATACTGCTATATGACACATGTAGACTCCTGGCCACTAGTCCAGGCCCTGTAGCACCTTTTCCACTGGTCTACATTCATAAAAGTCAAAGCTGTGGAAATATGACCAGCAGGAGAATGCCATAAGCCTTATAGTAAGTCTCAAAAATGTAGCGTCATTAAGCACGAGCTTACGAGAATTCCATATGACCACAACTGTTGCTTTCAAACAACGAGCACACAGGTGCAGTGAAAATCATAAGCAGTCCACAGTTGAAGAACTGATACTTGCTGTTCTGTATGATAAATAGCCTCATTGCTGACTGAGTTATTATGGAGACCTACAGCATTCTGGGACTGAGTCTCAACTATGAGAAACCATTAGATAGATAAATTGTCCACGGCATGAATTTATTGGAATTTACACAGGTGATATCTCTCTGGTTACACAGAATGTGAATCGCACAGGGGGTACGTTTGAATGCAAATGATCACTCAACTGGGCCTCTGGAGCCAAGTTTTATACTTGCACAGAAGCATTTGGAGTTCTCCCTAGATGAGGGAGTAAGGTTGTATATGCTATATTTATTACCAAAGGCATGAAAATGACAGAATTTATTACCCCCAGCTGTCCATCATCTCAGAACCTGGCCTGACCTATAATAGACAACGACAAAAAGATGAAGATGTGAGATGAGGCAAAGAATTAGAAAAATAGAAACAAATGAACCCTTAAAGAAGTAAATTACCCTTGTTTTTCTTTGAAAAAGACACAAATGAAGTCTGCAAAAGAAGAAAATGGCAGAAAATAAATAGAGAAAAATGAAGAGAAAGCTGCAGTAGAATTAATCAAATATGATCTTAAAGTGCTAGTTTGGAATGTAAATGTCACCGTCCATCAAATGTTGTTGATCAGCTAAGATACAGTGTTACTTGACAGTTGATGAATTTTAGAATTTTCTATATTTCTGAGAAAACAGTTATATAGACAACCCAGTTAAACAAATGAGCCAAAAAGCCTGATTATCAGAAAGTATCTAAATTTGAAGAGTTTTTCCATTCAATGGGGTGATAGTCAAGTGTGAGTGGGAAAAATATAGATTTCTTGAAAGTTCATCACAACATGAGCAAATATTTCTGAGGGCCTCTGAAAAGTGTTGTTGATGCTTATCAGTTTGAAAAATTTACAAAACCATCTCTAAAAAAATTGGCCTCCTCCAATTCATAGATTATTTGTACAAATTGAGAAAATTCAAGATGACTGATATCCTCACCAGAAGTGATCAACAAAGGTGTATAATATTTTGCAGCATCATAAAGGCCACCTGAGTAACTTTTGTTTGTGAGTCAACAATCAGAATAAAACTAAATAAAGTGGTGTGTATGCAGGGTTGCAAGTAGAAAAAAGATCTCCAAAAAGAACATTAGCACCTGTATGTAGCTTATTAAACACACATGCACAAGTCAAAATAACATTTTGTTATGGGTGGATGAGAATAAAAACAAAACAGTTTTATTTAAATAAGAAAAATTATGTCCACAGAAAAGCATGGCAATCCAACATAAGAATTCCTAGCTGTGAAACATGCTGGTGGTAGTATGGTTTGATCTATTTTGCTGCATCTGGGGCAGGGTGGTTTACCATCACTGATGCAACTGTGAATTCTGAAATTATACCTCCAAAAGAAAATGTCAGGACATTTTGAACTGAACAGTGGACCTAAGCACAGAAGTTATTCTACAAAGAATGGTTAAAAAAAGAATAAAATTAATGTTTTTGAATGGCCAAGTCAAAAGCCCAACCTTAATCCAATTAAAATGTTGTGGGATGACCTGAAGCGAACATTTCACGTGAGAGAATCTACCAACACTGGAGTTGAAGCTGTTCTGTATGGCTCTAAGATTCCTCTAAGCCAATGTGGTGGACTGATCAACACTTACCAGAAACATTGCAGTTATTGCTGCACAAGGTGGTCAGACCAGGTACTGAAAGAAAAAGTTGACCTTGTTTTGCCACATACTGATATGTAATGTAAGATCATTTGCCTCCCTACATAAATCAATAATTATATTTTTTACATTGTCTTTTTAATTAGGTTCCCTTTATGGACATCTAGGACTTGTTTTAGGTAATCAGGAAATACTGAAAATTTTAAAGGATTCACAATCTTTTAAGCACCACTATATTTGGTAACTGAAGTTTGGCAATGGACCTACATGTCTAGTCTTTGAGAAGCAGTTTTTACAATCATATTACTCTGAAATGGGTCATTCTGAAGGAGGACTATGCAAATAATGTTGTTGAGGTGAAAAGAGTGTCAGATAGGGTGATGTGTTTGAAGCTAGAAATTGAGGGTGTAATGGTGAATGTTGTCAATGGATATGCACCACAAGTTGGCTGTGAGTTAGAGTATAAAGAGAGATTCTGGACAGAGCTAGATGATGTGGTAAAGAGCATTCCCAGGGAGGAGAGAGTGGTGGTTGATGCAGATTTCAATGGGCATGTTGGTGAGGGAAACAGATTAGATGAGGAGGTGATGGGCAGGTTTGGTGTTAAGGGTAGGAATATAGAAGAACAGATGGTGGTGGATTTTGCAAAGAGGGTGGAAATGGCTGTGGTTAACGCGTATTTCCAAAAGAAGGAGGAGCACAGGGTGACCTACAAGAGTGGAGGCAGGAGCACACGGGTAGACTACATCCTGTGTAGACGAGGTTGCTTGAAAGAGATAGGTGATTGTAAGGTAGTAGCTGGGGAGAGTGTAGCTAGACAGCATCGGATGGTGGTGTGCAGGATGACTCTGGTGGTTAGCAAGAGGAAGAGGGTAAAGGCAGAGCAGAGGACCAAATGGTGGAAGTTGAGAAAACAAGAATGTTAAGGTTTTGGGTGGTAGCTTCCAGATGACTGTGTAACAGCAGCAACAGTGATTAGACAGATAGGCAGAAAGGTACTGTATATTTCTTCTGGACAGGCAAAAGACAACAAGGAAACCTGGTGGTGAAATGAGGAAGTGCAGGAGGTTATTCAGAGGAAGAGGTCAGCCAAGAAGAATTGGGACAGAGAGAGGACTGAAGAGATGCCTATGATGAGTTATATGAGAGGTTAGACAGTAAGGAAGGAGAGAAGGAGTTGTATCAGCTGGCGAGACAGAGGGATAGAGATGGAAAGGATGTACAGTGAGTTAGGGTGATCAAGGATAGAAATGGGATTGTACTGACAGGTGAGGAGAGGGTGAGGGAAAGGTGGTAGTTGAATTTTTAAGAGTGTATGAATGAAGAGAATGGCAGCGAAAGAAGGTTGGAAGGTGTAGAAATTGTGGAACAGGAGATAAAAATTAGCAAGGATGAAGTGAGAAAACCTTTGAAAAGGATGAAGAATGGAAAGGCAGTGGGACCTGATATATTGGTAGAGGTGTGGAAAAGTTTCGGAGAGTTGGCAGTGGTGTTTTTTTACTAGATTATTTAATGAGATTCTGGAGAATGAGATGATCCCTGAGGAATGGAGGAAAAGTGTATTTGTGCCAATTTTTAAGAACAAGGGCGATGTACAGAGTTGTGCCTCCTACAGGGGCATAAAATTGATGAGCTACACAATGAAGATTTGGGAGAGCATTGTGGAAGCTAGGCTTAGACAAGAGGTGACTGTTTGTGAGCAGCAGTATGGTTTCATGCCAAGAAAGAGCACCACAGATGCAATTTTTAATTTGAGACTGCTGATGGAGAGGTATAGAGAAGGTAAGAATGAGCTACATTGTGTCTTTGTGAATTTAGAGAAAGCTTACGACAGGGTGCCAAGGGAGGAAATGTGGTGTCTGGAGTGGCTGAAAAGTATGTTAGACTGGTTGAGGACATGTATGAGAACAGCATGACAGTGGTGAGATGTGCTGTAGGAGTGACAGATAGCTTCAAGGTAGAGGTGGGACTGCATCAAGGGTTGGCCCTGAGCCCCTTCTTATTTGCTCTGGTGATGGACAGACCAGTGGCGGATGCTGGTCTTTCAAGGAGGGGAAGCTCAATTTCGGGCTACATCATAAAATGTGTCGGTTTATTTATACGTAAATTCTACCCTCCATTCCTTTTCAAGAAAATGATCTGTGATCCTGTCGTACCAACAAGGCATCTTTTCCAGGGACTTGACTAGTGTCCTCTCAATGGCCAGCAGAGCTAGGCTGCTTAAACGGCCTTGGCTCATGGTGTTGCTGGTGTAAGACTTGAGCCGCTTTAAACAGGAGAAGCTCTTTACACCTGCTAGCTTGCTAGCTGGGACTGGCGCGAGGCTAGTGTGAAGTGTGTCCGCCTGTGAGTGCTTTGTGATGGTGGAGAGGCTCAGCAGCACCTGCTGGCCAGAAACTTTGATAGAAGTCAGAAGGAGTGATAGAAGTCAGTCTCCATACACAAGCAGCTACAAAAAAACACCAGAAATAGAAGCTCGATTTGTCGCTAGTCGTTTTTAACAAAGAAAATGCCGCTAAGATGATTAGGAAAGTCTTCGGTTCAACTCAGAACAGAATGAAAATAAAAAAAAATGTTCCCACGGATGTTTACACCAAAAGATCGCTGATTCACTCATTTAGCTGTCAATCAAAAAGGGAATCAGCCTCAGACAGATCATCCAATCATCATGCAGTAGCTGAGCGTCTGGGCCAGCCGAGGCCAGCCCACTGCCCCATAGACCCCCAGAGACGCTGAGTGTCCGATGGGCGGGACAAAGCCCAGCGTTTTTCAAATGACTTGTCTCGTTTTGCTGCACGCTTTGCTTTGCCATTGAACTCTGTGAACGCTGAGTGTCCACCCTGTTTAAAGCAATGTGAAGCTGCGGGAATGAGTGAGAGGAAAGCCGCGTCGTTACCAGTAATAAGAAGCTGATTCTGAACAAAAGTTGAGCGTGTTGTAGCGCATATTTAGTCAATGACATGTACACACAACAGTATATTATTGATCACTTATTTTTTGACATTTTAGGGGAAGCTGAGCTTCCCTTGCAGTCTTAGAGCAAACGCCTCTGGGACAGACTAACAGATGAGGTTAGACAGGAATCGCCGTGGACTGTGATGTTTGCAGACGACATTGTGATCTGTAGTGAGAGCAGGGAACAGGTAGAAGAGAACTTGGAGAGGTGGAGGTATGCTCTGGAAAGGAGAGGAATGAAAGTCAACTGTAGTAAGACAGAATACATGTGTGTGAAACAGTCAGGCTACAGGAATCAGTGGTCACAAAGGTGCAGGAGTTCAGGTACTTGGGATCAAATGTCCAAGGAAATGAGGAGTGTGGAAAGGAGGTGAAGAAGAGAGTACAGGCAGGATGGAATGGCTGGAGAAAAGTGTCAGGAGCGATGTGTGACAAAAGGGTCTCAGCTAAAGTGAATGGAAAGATTTATAAGAGAGTAGTGAGACCAGCCTTGTTGTATGGTTTGGAGACAGCTGCACTGACAAAGAGACAGGAAGCAGAGCTGGAGATGGCAGAGCTTAAGATGTTGAGGTTCTCTTTGGAGTGACCAGGATAGACAGGATTAGGAATGAGAACACCAGAGGGACAGCAGAAGTTGGAAAATTGGGAGACAAAGTTCAAGAAGGCAGACTGAGATGGTTTGGACATGTACAGAGGAGGGACAGTGGATTTGTTGGTAGGAGAATGTTGGAGATGGAGCTGCAAGGCAGCAGGAAAGAGGAAGGCCAAAGAGGAGATATATAGATGTGGTCAATGCAGATATGAAAGGAGTTGGTGTGAGAGCAGAAGATGCAGAGGACAGAGTGAGGTGGAGGAGATTGACTCGCTGTGGCGACCCCTGATAAAGGGAGAGGCCGAAAGAAGAAGATTACTCTGACATGCCTCATTTTCTGTTATATAGTTACAATCTTGTAGGGTTGTAGCCATGTCAGCACTGTACAATTATGGCCATGCTTAACCCTCTGGAGTATGAGGGTATTTTAGACACTCTGATGTAGTCTGACATGCCTTGACTTTTTACAAATGACATCCATCTAAAATTATTTTTTCCCCAAAGTGTTACACAGGCTTTTGTTCAGCACAAACTCAGCAACAACAGTGTCAAAACAGTAAGAGTGTCATAAATCTATATTTTGTTTAAATCTGCTATAAATTTAGACTTTCAAAAAAATATTTTCAGATGTGCTGATATATTGTGAAAATCACTCTAAATTTTTCTAGCCAAGACTTATGAGCCCTGAACTTTGTAAACATCAGTGTTGGCTACTCACTCACTACAGAAATTGTATGTGTTTTTATTCATAAAGCTTATCAAATGTGAAGTGACACTGTTATTTCCTCAGCCACTAATCCTGCTTTGAATATTCATGAGATAGGTGTGAACCCTCAAGGTGAGAGGTCTTTGTTCAGATGTAGGCTCATTGTTTATAGACAAAATGAGTTTTTTTCACACATTCCATGGCTGATAATCCTCCAATGGAATGTCCAGATTTACTATGTCAATATCATATGACCCCTCCTTGGATCACTACTTTATCGTGGTGGAGGGGTTTGTGTGCCTGCATGATCCTTGGAGCTATGTTGTCCAGGGCAATAGCTTCTGGTAAGGTCTCCCATGACAAATTGGTCCTTGGTGACAGTCTAGACAAAAATTGATCCAAAGAAGACCAGCATGAAGAATAAAAATAACAAGACCCTGGATCCCACACACAGAATAGGGTTACCAGGGCCCCACTCTGGAGCAAGACCTGGAGGAGGGGCTCCTTGGCGAGCACCTGGTGGCCAGACCTCTACCCATGGGGGCCAGTCAGGTTCAACCCAAAGGGGCTACATGGGTCGACTCCCACATGGGCCCACCACCTGTGTGAGAGATAGTAATGGTGGTTGGGTGCCTTGTGATTTGGGTGGTAACCCAAGAGAAGGGACTTGGCGTTCTGATCCTCGGCTACTGAAGCTAGCTTTTGGGACATGAAACATAACCTCTGGCAGGAAAGGAGCCTGAACTGGTGTATGAGGTTCAGAGATACCGCCTAGATATAGTCGGGCTCACCTCAAGACACAGCTTGGGCTCTGGATCTCCTTGAGAGGGGCTGGACACTTTTTCAATCTGGAGTTGCCCAAGGTGAGAGGTGTTAGGCAGGGATAGGCTTGCTCATAGCACGACGGCTTGGTGCCTGTGTGTGGGGTTTTTCCCCAGTGAATGAGAGGGCAGCTTCCCTACACCTTCGGGTTGGGGGACAGGTTCTGACTGTTGTTTGTGCTTATGCACCGAACAGTAGTTCAGAATACCCAGCCTTCTTGGAGTCCTTAGAGGGGTGCTGGAAAGCACTCCCTCTGGGGACTCCATTGTTCTATTGGGGGACTTCAACGCTCATGTGGGCAATGACAGTGTGATCTGGAGAGACGTGATTGGGAAGAATGGCCTCCCCAGTCTGAACCTGAGTGGTGTTCAGTTACTGGATTTCTGTGCTCGTCACAGTTTATCCATAACTAACACCATGTTCAAGCAGAAGTGTGCCCATAAGCACATGTGGCACCTGGACACCCTAGGCCGAAGCTCAAAGATTTACTTTATAATCATATCATTGGACTTGCGGCCATGTGTCTTGGACACTTGGGTGAAGAGAGGGACAGAGCAGTCAACTGATCACCACCTTATGGTGAGTTGGATCAGATGGCAGGGGAGGATGTGGGACAGACCTGGCAGGCCCAAACATGTAGTGAGGATTTGCTGGGAATGTTTGGCAGAGGAACCTGTCAGGCAGATTTTCAAGTCCCACATCCAGCAGAGCTTTGACCACATTCCATGGTAGGCAGGGGACATAGAGTCTGAATGGGCTATGTTTCGGGCTTCCATTGTCAAGGTAGCTGATCAGAGCTGTGGCCACAAGGTGGTTGGTGCTTGTCAGGGTGGCAACCCTCGTATCCAGTGGGTGGACACCCCGAGCTAGGGAGGCTGTCAAACTCAAGAAAGAGTCCTATCTGGCCTGGTTGTCTTGTGGGACTCCAGAGGCAGCCGACGAGTACCAATAGGCCAAGTGAGCTGCAGCTGCTGCTGTTGCTGAGGCAAAAACATGGATGTGGGAGGAGTTTGGTGAGGCCATGGAAAATGACTATTGGACGGCTCCTCAAAGATTCTGGCAAATGGTCAAGCTTGCTCATGAGGGGAAAACAGGTTCTCCACCAACACTGTTTACAGTGTGGGAGGAGAGTTGTTGACCTTGACTTGGGACATCATTAGCTATTGGAAGGAATACTTTGAGGACCTTCTCAATCCCACCTGCATGTCTTCAAGAGAAGAAGCAGAGTCTGGTGTCCTTGGGGGTGTGGACATCGGGGGCAGTGCCTCTGGATTGGCAGACAGGTGTGATGGTCCCTATTTTCAAGAAAGGGGACCAGAGGGTGTGTTTCAACTACAGGGGGATCACACTTCTCAGCCTCCCTGGTAAAGTCTATTCAGGGTTGCTGGAGAAGAAAGTCAGACTGATAGTTGAATCTCGAATTCAGGAGGAACAATATGGGTTCCATATTTGGGACCAGCTCTTTACTCTTATTAGAATCCTAGTGGGTGAATGGGAGTTTGCCCAACCAATCTACATGTGTTTTGTGGAAATGGACAAGGCATTTGACCATGTCCCTTGGGGTATGCTGTGGGAGGTGCTCAGTGAGTATGAAGTACTGGGCTCTTTGCTAAGGGCCATCCAGTCACTATACAAGCAAAGCAGGAGCTTGGTTCGCATTGCTGGCAGTAAGTCAGACTGGTTTCCAGTTGAGGTTGGACTGACAGGGCTGCCCTTTGTCACTGATTCTGTTCATAACTTTTATGGACGGAATTTCTTGGCATAGCCAAGTGATGGAAGTTGTTGCGTTTGGTGACCTCAGGATTTCATATCTGCTTTTTGCAGATAATGTGGTACTGCTGGCTTCATTAGACCAGGACCTCTAGTTCTCACTGGAACAGTTTGCAGCTGAGTGAGAAGCGGCTGGGATGAGAATCAGTACCTCCAAATCCGAGAGCATAGTACTCAGCCGGGAAAAGGTGGATTGCTCTCTCCATGTTGGGAGGGTGTCCTTGCCTCAAGCGGAGGAGTTTAAGTGTCTCAGGGTCTTTCTCAAGTGAGGGTAAGAGGGAGCAGGAGATCAACAGACAGATTGGTTCAGTAGCCACAGTGATGCAGGCTCTGTGCCGGTCTGTCTTGGTAAAGAGAGAGTTGAGTCAACTCTGTTTACTGGTTGATTTATGTTCCAACCCTCATTTATGGTCATGAGCTTTTGGTAATGACTGAAAGAATGAGATTGTGGATACAAGCAGCTGACATGAGCTTTCTTCGTAAAGTGTCTGGGCTCTCCCTTAGAGATAGGGTGAAGAGTTTGGACATCCGGGAAGGGCTCGAAATAGAGCCGCTGTTCCTCCATGTCAAGAGGAGCCAGTTGAGGTGGTTCGGACACCTGGTACAAATGCCTACTAAGCACCGCCTGGGTGAGGTGTTTCAGGCATTTCCAGTTGTGACGAGACCTCGGAGAAGACCTAGGACACGCTGGAGAGATTATATCTCTCAGCTGGCCTGGGAACACCTTGGAATCCTTCCATATGAGCTGGAAGATGTGGCTGCGCAGAGGGACATCTGGTCTTCTTTGCTTGGGTTGTTACCCCCGCGACCCAGACATGGATAAGAGGAAGATGATGGAAGGATGGATGGATGGATTATCATATGAATGACAGATTGCGTGAGCTGGTGGAAAAAAAGTGCAATGCCCTGACTTGCACTGAAAAATGTGCTCTCTGCTGATTTAAGCTCCTCTCACATTTTGCCTCAAACTATATATATACAAACACAGTGCCTGCATCTGTAAAATCCAGGGGGTTTCAAAACGAGCAAATAACGTTGATGGGTAGATGTTCAGATGGGGCACTTGAGAAAGTCAATCCTGCTACGTTTCTTTGTGAGACTGTTTTGGGGCTGGGACATGACAGAACGTAAACAAAACAGTATGTGGACAGAAAACTAAGACAAGAACAAAACTATGGCAGGAGGTCTCACAGGTCATGCTTGTCCACATTAGCCATAATAAAACCAAGCATATTAAATTAGAGGTGTTTTACATGCTTTAGTGCTTTCAATCATTACATCAAATAAACATTAGGCTGGCTGGCTTGTGGTTGAATACCCTGCAATGCAGAATGAGAGGGAGGCACATTCAGAAGAAAAATCTGAATTCATTCATTAATGAAACATTAATTATTTAATTGGGTATTCATAGTTATATTAAATACTGACTGAAGTGAGAAATACTGTTCTAGTGTTTATATACATACAAGTCATATATTGTTGTATCATCCTTTGCATTATTAAAGGATAATTAGAATTGGGTTAAAATGCAAGCCTCATTTTGTGTCAGCATTAAAGGGTTAAAGTTGACCTAGTGTTTAACATACAAAAATAAATTTGAAGGGCTTACTTACTAGCAGTACAGCTCTTTCCCCCCTGCTCTCTCTTTCTGTCACTCACTCACTCACTTGGACACACACACATATATACAAACAGACCTCGCTTGGCCCCATAAAGTGAGAATTTGGCCTACATTCACCACAGGGCCAATAAATGGCAGGCTGGGGATGTTTTTGAAGTTAATGATGGTGTGTTGGGGCAGATGGAGAGGGAGGGTGATTTCAGCTGATGCTTCTGTCCACAGGGAGGGGTCAGGAGCAGAGAGAGAACTGCACATACCAGTGGGGCTTTTTCCTCAACTGTCATCACACACCTGCAGAACCACCCAAGGCCCCTCATGTCCCACTATGGGGGTGTCATGACGATTAATGACCAAAGGTAAAAAAAAACAAAACAGATTTGAGCATATACAGCCTGGGACTGGGATTTGTTCTCCACAGTATTTAAAGTCCTACAAACGTGAGAACAAAAAAACCTGTGACCTTTAACCTTTCTTGTTCTCCCATGGCATATTCACATTAAAATGACATCTATATATGACATCTATACTCAATGTCCTTTATCAGTGCCACTTAGCATACAGGTGCACTTTCTAGTTCTACAATTGTAGACTGTAGTCCATCTGTTTCTCTGTATACTTTGTTAGCTCCCCATTCACCCCTGAGATTTGTCCATCAACCAGAAATATCCAGCTGACACAGGTGACACAGTGGTTTGGTGGTTAGCACGGTCGCCTCTTAGCGCTGAGGTCTTGGGTTCAAGTAACCATCCGGGTGGCATTTTCATGTTCTCCCAGTGTCTGCTTGGGTTTCCTCCCAGTCCAAAAACATGGAGGTCAATTGGCTACTCTAAATGACCCTGGTGTGTGTCAATGAATGTGTATGTCTGTGTGTGTAGGAGTGTATGTGTGTATGCCCAGATATGGTTTGGAACTCTGTCCTGTGTCTGAAAATAACCACCCAAATAATAGCTGCTCTGTGGGTGTCCTGATTATTGAAGAACAGGTGAAAGGAGGTTAATAAAGTATACAGAGAAACAGATGAACAGTCTGTAATTGTAGAACTACAAAGTGCACCTGTATGCTCAATAGAGCTGATAAAATGGACAATGAGTGTAGATACAACAAGGGAATTTTAATGCTGTAGCTCATTTTAGCTCTTCTTACACTTCATTTGCTTATTTTTCACTAATAGTTCAGTAAACAAGCAGCGCAATATGATTAACTTATACCCACATCTTCTGAATGTAAATGAAAGATAAATGTTATATGCATATCATAATGCAATGGTTATGTAAGTAATCCTAATCATGTACTATCTTTATGTAACTAACAGTGTTTTGAAAAATGTTTGGTAAATCAGTGCACTTTGGAATTCTCCCAAAACAAATGACTGTCCTGATCTGCCAACTTTCAAGTCACTCCTCAAAAAACATCTGTTTAAAATAGCTTTTTGTAATTAGTATTTTTATTGTCTACTGCCACATAAATGTTCTTCTTTCTTGATCTTAGATATTGCATTGTTGTTGTTGTTATTTTGTGTTTTATGATTTGTTTTATCATTTTAATTAATGCTGTATTGTTTTACTTGTTGTAAAGTCCATGAAAAGTGCGATATAAATAAAATGCATTATTATTATTATTATTATTATTATTATTATTATTATTATTATTATTATTATTAATTATACCTGTACAGTATTATGTACTATCTGTAGCATCTCTGGTTAAAGTGACACTGAACAAATGTCTGCATTTTGTAATCCAGTTACAGTTTATCTGCTGAATTTAACATAAAGGAAAAAGATAAAACATAAAATATTGTATGTGCAAAAAATATGGGACATTAAATACTATGGATTTATAAATTCTTCCTGTGTGTTAAATTTAAAAATAAAAACAAGTTAAATGAATTCATTGTAGAGAATGTGTAAACTTATTTTAACTCTAATAAAAAAGTTAATGAAAACTAACAAAACATGTACTATTTAACCAGGGGTGTCCAAACTTTTATATCATGTAAATGTAATGTAGCCCCTAAGCACAATAAATTCAATTCTAAATTCTACATAAAAATGACTGGAATAGACACATAAAACAAGTCCTCACACTAACATAATCTAACCTCAGTGCTTTATGTTTGAGTATGTGCGGTTATTTATGGTCGTGTCTGCACGTGCTTTTAGTGTGTCTGTTTAGGTGACGTGCAGATTTGCACAAGCTACAGAATTCCACACAACAGGCATGACAGGTATTTAAACAGTCATGAAGAATTGAGGATTATAGGGGTTGAGGAGGGCATCTTCGAAAGGAAAAAGGTCAGTTGTTGGAAATGTGAGAGGAAATATACTCAACATGGAGACCTTTTAAAAAATATCTCCTCAGGCATCACTTTAGTACAGAACCTTCAGGATCACACCACCCAAAACTGACAATGATGAAGGTTTAAAATTGACACAGTGAAATTGTGTCACTGTGTCAATTTAAGACCTTAATGAAGAATGTGCTGGATATATTTGGGGAAAATGATGCAAATTAGATGTTTTAATCCATTTAAAACTTTGACTTATTACATTGTTATTATAGAGATACTGTACTAATAAAAATAGTCTAAAAGTTTTGTTGCAAGAGTGTGAACCATTAGAAGTGTTCTTGGAGTTGAAAAGGTTATCAAAGCCATCCATCTCCTGGCTGACTGGGTCACCGGAAAAGAGTTTGTGGGACAGGAATGAGCTGATGAGTGGCTCGAAGTGTTTGTATATAAGTTTTCATGCTATAGCCAAAGTCTGTCTACATGAACTCTCATGCAGCTAACTTCATGAGATGATTTATGGAGTCATGTGTTTTACTGAACTTGGAGTAGCTGAACTTTCACCTGTGAAGTCCATTTCATGCTGAAGGAAACATGCCTTATCAACTGTGACCACACAAGACCCGACCAAGGCTGTCAACTGAGTGGAAAAGGATGAGCTGTCTCGTGGTCCTTTGTAAATGTTTTCTGACAACTTGGCTTTTTTTCTTTGCTATAATCCCCCCTACCCTTCCCTCCATCCCCTGTCAAGCCCCCAGTACAAACACATTTTGTCAAACACATGGTCTGAGGGCAACCCGTGACCACAATTCACTGTGCAATAATAAGCAAGAGCCATTCAGTGTCACTGAGCAATATTCTCTTGTAGAGATATGTGTTTTAGTTGGATGACCGTAAGTATGTTTAGAGGGTGTATTGTTGCTATGAACTGAAACATGCCTCAATATCCATACATATAAATCAGGTACATTTTACGTCATTCTTATTAAAACCAGATCAGCCTTGCTTTCTGCCTTGCTTTGAAGCCACTGCTTCAGGACAGTGTTGTTCTTTTTGGGAGTTTTTGAAAGGGACACCACTTTCCAAGACCATGGAGGCCTCAGAAGGGGAACGATTTATGTGAGACACAGGAAAACCACAAACAACACCTGGGCCTCATTTATGAATGTGTATGCATGAACTGAGAACAACTGAGATTTCTAGCATTATGCACAAACTCATCATTGATTATCAGGGCCCTGCAGGCATTATAACATGCAATCTAAGTGAAAGTGCATAATTATTGATCAGCGTGCTTGCACACAGAAGAACTGTGAAACACACATACACACATTCTAGTGAACACACTAGGGGGCAGTGAGCATTTGAGCTTAAAGTGGTTGGCATCCCCTATTCACAGCACCCGGGGAGCAGTTTGGGGGTTAGGTGCCTTACTCGAGGTCACTTCAGAACTGGCAACCAGATTCCTAACCACCAGGTGACCTGAAACCAGACCAAACAATCTGTGAAAACAGTGAAGTAAAGGAAAACATCCATCATGGTGGCCCATTATACAAAAATTGAATGGATGGGTGTGGAAGCAAAGAACAAAGAAGTTGAGTGTTTCCTCCTCCAACTCCATTAATTTAGTATAATCTCAAAGACTGTTATCTCACTTATACCCCAGTTGCCACATATTTAGATATTTTTATGTATTTATGTGTACAAAGAACCATTATGAAGTTTCCAGAACATTGTTATCTGCCCTTTCAGAGGCCGAATTTGAAGACTGGCACAAGGCCCTCCCATTTCAAGGGCCCATTTCAAATACGTTATAGAAAGGCAACAAAGGATACAGTGTGTGGCTCCTTCACAAACCAACCTATGCAAAAATTCATTGTGGTGAATGTGGTCTTTGAAGGATGCAGCTCCTGAGTTGGGACAAAGCTATAGCTAAACCCAGCAATTTATGTTTGTAAAATAATTGAATGTCTCAATCAGACGTTAAAGTTGTGTGTAGCTATTAAACACTCATTTCTGTAGTGTGTACATTTTAACTGTGGTTCTTAGGAACAAATGTATTATGAAATGCAAATGCATATTTTAAATCGGTCCACTATGTCCGATACAATACACTCAGCTCTATCTGTCATTCCCGTCTGATGATGACTCTTCCATCACGGCGCGGATATCTCACTGCCTCTCAGATATATCCTCATGAATGAAGGATCACCACCTACAACTTAACCTCTCAAAGACTGAACTACTG
>BRDA01059979.1:0-25851 GCA_036984385.1 Crenuchus spilurus
GACTCACTGTGAACTATAAACATTAAAAAATCATTGTGTTGCTGACAGCTACAGCTCACAAATAAGCAAATACCAATCTCAGCTTTCTGGTCGAAGCAAACCAGTTCTTAGCTAAAATGATCTTCACAACAGTGCTAGGCTACTGTCAGGACAAACTGCCAAGAGCTGCATAGGAAACATACTGACATACTTGTCCAAGAATTACATTTTACCCTCAATTCATCACCAGGTTTCAATCTTAATGTCTAGTAATAATACAGTGGAACGTTGACTTACAAACTTAATTCACTGACTGAGCTCCTAACTCAATTTGCTTGTATACCAAATTAAATGTCCCCAGTGAAATGAATGGAAATGCTATTAATGCCTTCCAGTCCCACCAAAACCACACCAAATGTTTTGTTATGTGTTTATAAATAAGAAAATGTACTTCATAAATAAGGTCTAAAATCATAAATAATAAGAGAATGTAAAAAAATAAATTGCTTAAATTAAGTTTATTTACCTTGATAATCAGAAAACAATGCTAGTGGAAGTAGAGAAGATTGGTGTAGGAAGTTGGGGAAGTTATTCATTATGTGCTCTATTGCATAACTTACTTGCTACACATTTAATGTAATTTATTGCTAAATTTAACTTACACACAATGCTACGTTTTATCAGTAATCTTAATTGAAATTTAATATCTTCTTCTTCACTGACTTTTGCCTTTTTTCCACACTTTTTTCCACACAAATGCCTGGTGCCGGCACTGTGATGACACTGAAGAGCTTGTGGGGTAATGGGTATTTAGAGTGCTGATGGTTCATTAAAAATGGATTGGGCCCTAAGATAAGATAATTTTTTATTTGTCATTGTGCAAGTACAAGTACAAGTACAACGAAATAGAGGCCCCAACATTTGCATTTAATTTTTTTTTTTTTTTTTTTTTTTTTTTTAAGATAAGATAATTTTTATATTTTATATACTACGTGCACCCCCAATGCTTAAGTGCAGGATTTTTGTTATGTTATCATGTATAATCTCATGTGTGATCCAATTTGACATCAACCACTTTCACTTACAGCATTATCCATTTAATCAGTTTAGTATTAGACTGGAAACTGAATTATAGCAGGCTACAGTTACTGGTACTTGTACTCAAGCCTAATCACAGCTGTCCTTTTTAAATGTGTAGCACTTCTTTGTATCTCTAAACTATGTAGAGATGAGCACTGATGGATGCATGAATGTGTGTGTGATGCCTCTTTAAACAATAACATTGACTCTGTGCCAGTTTTATATGGGCAAACATACTTCGCCTTTGTCTAAACATTCTAATGGCTTTTTTATCTGCGGTCTGTCTCGGGGAAGCCAGGGTATAATGTTATCAGATGGCTTGCGCTAACCGCTGTGGACCGGAGGCCTAGTAAACACTTTCACTTCTTTTCTCCTAGAGTGAAAAGGATTCTTCTCCTCTTTCCTTCCTCGCTTTGTCAAAGAGTTAGATGCCACAGCACACGACAAAAGCCATTATTAATACCTTTAAAGTGCTGTGAACTCTGGCTCAAGGACTTTAAAAGGAGGGCTGCCTCTGACAAAAATAAAGTAAAAGTATACTGTTTCTTCTTCTCCTCTGCCATTCATGGTGAAGATTTTGGTGTGAAGGAAGAGTTTGTGTTATGTACTCCTGCTCGTATGCATGGAGAATTAATGAAGAAAAGAGTGAAGGAATGAATGACTCCTTCCTTTGCAGCTGTGCTGCATTATGAGCTGTTCCAGCTGGGACTGCTGTACGACCCACCATGAGCCTGTGATACAAACACAAACACACACACGCATACACCTCTTCTGCACATAACCTCCATTAACTAATGGTTCTGCAACAGTTGCCAGAGCAGGACAGTAGACAAAGGAAAGAAAATGTATAGTATCCATGCACAGTAACCAGCATTTCACATGTCCTGGATGCTATCAGTATGATAAGAAGCTGCAGGGACAGGCTGGTCGCGGAAACTTCACACATCTAACTCGTTATCTGTGCACCACACACGCACACACACCTCCAATCCAGTTCTAATATGATGTTATCAGCCTGCTGATGTGAAACTGTGCCATGAGGGAGAGAAAAGAGAGAATTTCTGTTCGGTCAAAGTAGAGGAGGGAAGGGTTCCCATAAAAATGTGACTTTCAGGGACACTGACATATGTGTTAAGGAATATGATAAATTATACATATCCTGCAACTGTGTGATTTATTATTGTGGTATTATTAAATGTTGATCATGCGTTCAAATTTTATATTTAAAAATGTAATCTATTTTAATCTTTAATTTAATCTCAGTATGTCATAGAGATAATCGCGAGCGATTCTGCCAACCGCCACTAGGAGTCACTAGCGAGCATGAGAGATATCACTGCTGACACCGCAGAAGAAGAGGTGGTGCAGTGTTGTGTAAACAAACATGTTTCTGTCATTTTAAAACATTTTGAAATGGAGGAAGAAACAAAGCTTTTTAAACAGGATTTTATTGAAACACCTGCAAGTGAAAGTGATATTTAATGTAAATACACTTAATAAACCAGTTTATTTATTTACATTCATTTTTGTTATGTATTATTATTGTTTTTATACATTATTTGTTATTTATAAAGTACATTTTTTATTTTAAAAAAACTTGGTGTATATCAATGTGTGTTATTTTTGGGTTGCTGAAACAGATTAATAGCATTTTAATTCATTTTAATGTTGAAATGTAATTTGATATACGAGCAAATTGAGTTACGAGTTCCATCACAGAACAAATTAAAGTCGTAAGTCAAGGTTCCACAGCATAGTGAAAAATGTCAATAAAGATTATTTTAAAAAGGAAAACGCACGAGCCTTGCGTCATCATTCACGCAGCACTCGATAGTATAAAACAGCCTTTATTCCTCTATTCTTAATGATGCCGCATGCAGGCAAGTCTCAATATGAACTATAGATGACTTGCAGGGACAAATAGAATTTGCGTTAATGGCACTATTTTTTAAATCACATTAAATTGATCACATTAATGCATTATGATCACGTTAAATTCAACAGCCCTATTTAAAATATAACATTTCTGTCAACCAATTCTCAGAAAGTCAACTTAACATGAAATTTAATGGCCTGTTTTAATTTCTTTACCGCCAAATTGATCGATGGCAGTAAAGACAACACTCTTATTCTAAAGTGTGTACTCTGCAGGCTAAATGAACACAATAATAGGAAACATAGAGGTTAGTCTGAATTGCTCTTAAATGCATTCAACAGACTGCCAATAACATTTTAGGAGCCTATATCAGCCATTTGCACACCCCAAATGTTTATTAATGTGTTAAGAGCTTACATCTATATATTTATTAAATGCTCATATGAAGTCATCACATAGGCCTACTTCTGATGAATGTTTTCACATTGCTGTAAGGAAAATAACAGAGTTCTGAGTGAGCGCTCACTGACTGTCGTCCTTGAACAGATGCTAAGAGCATGAAAAGTCTTGCTGGCTGAGACATGATCTGATGCTCTTCTGAATCTGACATGTCTTTCTGATTTTATTTTGTTTCCCAGCCAGTTTCACTTCAGCCAGAAGAGTGAATGTGAAGTCAGGGAGTACATCACATGAACACTACACTGCCACATCTGTCATATTTTATATTCATGACACATAGTGACATTTCTTGTTTTACTCTTGATCACTATGGCTTATTTTAGAAATCCATAATCTCAAATTATTTGAATTTTTCATTTAGAGTTTGAGCAAATTATTATACGAACAGTATCAATGTTAAACAAGTCACCCCGAGTGGCTCAGCAGGCTAAGATGCTGACACTATGACCAAAGTGCTGTCATGCTGTTTGCCATCAACAGCCAGGGCCAGAGAGAGCAAAAATTGGCAGTGCTCTCTATGGGTGGGTAAATGGCACTCTCTACCCAGCACTTTCACAATACAATGTCCGCTGGCTCAGGCATCTACTGATTGGACCATTCAGAGCTGGTAATCCTGCGCTTTCCTCCTAGCGCGTTGGCTCCCCAGTGATGGTGTATCAGCGATAGTTTGAAAAGAGGCGGTGGCTCCATCACACAATGGAGGAGGCTTGTGCTTGACTTCACCCTCCTAGAGTCCTTAGCGGATGGGATGTGTTAATTGGCTTACTACTACATTGGGAGTTGCAAAATTAATTGGCAAAAATACCAGAAACAAAAATATTTGTAATATTTTAGTCACTTTAACATGTAATTAATATTAGGGGATACAGGTCCGATAACAGCCATAAAAACATTATCGGATTTTATCGGCCAGCATAAAAAATCTCCGATATAAGGAGTCAAATCCAGTAGTCCGCTTACTCCACTCCAGCGTTTATATCCAGCCGCGAATGGATCCAGCATGCGGACCCCACGTGATCACAACAACAGCGGGCTAACGTGAAAGCAGCCAAAAAGAGCAGCGATGTCGGCAGCGTGGCAGTATTTTTCGGTCAAATCTGAAAAAAGACGTTACAGCCGAGTGCAAAATCTGTAACGATGTATCTTTGATACTGGAGGAGAGCAGCACAGCAGCAGGTCCTTCTGAGCAGATCACCAGGGGCAATCGTTGAAATGGAGAGCTACCTCTGTGAGGCTCCTATTGAACATAAGAACAATCCTTTACATTACTGGAGAGCCAACCAAGCACGATTTCCCACCCTGGCAGCAACAGCTGCCAAGTTCCTCTGTGCTCCTTGCACAAGTGTCGAGTGCGAAAGGCTCTTCAGCTCAGCATCTATTATCATTGAGGAGCACAGGAGCAAGCTGACAGCTCAGGATGCTGAAATGCTCATCTTCCTAATCTGCATATCATGCTTGGACTGCAGAAATCAGAGACTGAGACATAGTTAGTTAACTGACTAATTAAATATGTTAAATTTATTATATGTTTATTTTGTTCACACTATTGTTTTAGTCAAGACTAAGAACAGAAAAAAATAAGTGACCTTGCATTGTTGTTTTGCGCATTAAAAGTATATTTTATTTTGTTGGATTTATTGAGGTTATTTTTCAGGGTCTTCGAATTTATTTATTTTAATTTTATTCAGTTGAATATTCTTGTTTAAGTTTATAATTGATGTTACCCATTGGGTAATAATAAATGGGTCAGTTTTTCTCATACATGCTGTTGTTGAATATTGTTTTCTGTTTGAAAAATATCACTCGTTCAAGACTTTTTTCATTTACAGTACAAAATAAGTAATAAAAGTGTATAATCTGTCGGCCATTCCTCAAGGTTGCCATATCGGTATCGTATCGGAAGTGAAAAAGCTGTATCGGGACACCCCTAATTAATATGACCATTTACCTCTTAAATTAAATTATGAACAGAAATGAACATTTTCACAATATTCTAATTCTTGGAGAATATCACTAGTATACAGACAAATGCAAAGTGCTCATTCAGCAAAATGTTGCCCCTACCCTAAGTGTAGTTTATCAACCAAGACATCAGTGTCCTATGGCCAATTCTGCAAACATAGCATATACACCCTTAACAATTTCCCCCATGCAACAGTATACATACTTCAAATCTTCATACATACATACATACATACTTGCTGATGTGTTTTGGCACACTGTCTACATTTTAGGTAAGAAAACTGTATATTTTCAGCAAAGTATCACTTTAAGGTCACAGAGATAAAGAAGATCTGAATATATTCTTCTCCTGCAAACAATGTGAGAGCTCTAGAGAAAGGAGACCTAAGAGAGACAGAGACAGAGCGATCCTGTGGTTCTGCAGAACAGTCCCAGTGCTGTAGTCCATAAGGGAATTAAAGCACAGCTCAGAACAGCAGGGAGAAAGCAGGAACCTCTTGACAGTTAAGCAGTGCTGTATAGGCCTGCAGCTGTGAGTCTTTCAGTGCACTCTCACTGAAGCACACACACACACAC
The DNA here is from genome assembly GCA_036984385.1 of Crenuchus spilurus. Classification (NCBI taxonomy): domain Eukaryota; kingdom Metazoa; phylum Chordata; class Actinopteri; order Characiformes; family Crenuchidae; genus Crenuchus; species Crenuchus spilurus. Next base: position 5,933 of record BRDA01059979.1, read on the forward strand.
CAATATTGGACACACCATTTCAAAAGGGTAAACAAGGGCCTGGAGAGGCTGACCACAGTCATGGAGAGATGAACTGTTATCCCTGCACTCTTGTGCCTGCTTCAAGACAACATGTTTTTATTGTTGCCTTATTGAATGCGTCAATCAAAGTAATTGGCTTTTTGAAGAGGCTCTCTTTTAAAGAGATACAGAGCAAATTAACATCGCTTGAAAATGCTGCCTTTCCCTAATGTGAATAATAATCTCTTATGGATTAAAGGTCAATGAGCTGTTGGAGCTGCCAGTTATTACTGCAAGTATTCTTCTATTATTCTGTCCACCTGTGCATTCATGTTACACTTGAAAGCATCCAGAAGCTTCAACGTCTTCTTTTTGGCAATCACCATCGTTATTTAAGCGTGTGCATAATCTTTGCGATCTCCCTTGGTCATTCTCCAGTCTCAGGAAAGACACCCGAACACTCACACACACACACACACACACACACACACCACTCCACTTAATCACACGCCCATTCCTCCCCATCCCATCCTGAGCCTACGCGCCTCCTCCTTCATCATGTGACCAAGTGGACAGTGGTGAAGAATGGCAGGAATGTGATCGTATGACTGTTTACCCAATGAGCGAGATACCCCACCACACACACACTTACCCTCACACACGCACATGGACATACTAAAGACCAGTTTAAGTAAATATATGTTTATTTCATTTTCATTCATGTCTGTGAAGACTCTATAGCTTATTCATATTCTATGAGCATGCCAGAAGTAACAAATTGCCACCACCAGGCTATTCCAAAGACATTTATTAGCTCATTAACCTTTAATTCTGATTAGATACAACACACACACAAACATGATTATTGCTGTAGTGGTGAGGTTCTAAATCTTGTAATCTAACTGTACATCTTATATTAGGCTGGACTAGTAAACATATCAAAATCAGACCCAATTACAAATTCAACATTAGCTTAATGTCCAGATAATTAGTCTAAACATATACTATGCAGCTAATCAAAAATTAACTGTTATTAAACTGGTCATGGCATTAAACTTCTATTTGAAGCTGTATGTTTCTCTTCCAAATTCATTTTAGCATTAAATGCACTTCTAATGTCAAATACAAATCATGTCCAGTTAACATAATCTGAGTTTTTATTCAGCAGGAAAGCAGAATAACCATTAACAGGAGTAAACGTTGTGATTTCGTTGGGTTTCCAGAAAGCAACCCATGGCAGATTCACTAATGATGAAATAGGCTAGCTGCCAAAACAAACCAACAAGGTACACAAATAAAAGACAGCAAACTTTTCCGAATTTTAGAGTAAAGGTTTCAAAAGAAACATTATTTTCAGTTTTACAACCATTAAAATGAAGTGCTAACCATCAAATCCATACACAGCTGTCCATGGCAGAGTTGGAATGGAAGTGGCATAACACAACATCCTTTAGGACTTGACCCAAATCTCCATCTTGGTTGGACTTTTCATCTTATCAATGACAAGCCATCAAATCAAGAGCAAATGTAACTTATAATCACCACCTGCCACAAACACAGTTACAGACATATACGCAGTTTAACAGTCTAAGACTAAATTTCAGTTCATATATTTAAGCATCAATATGATGTTTACAGCTTAGTTTTGATGTGTAGTATTTTCATTAATTACAATGAAATTAAATACAACTTCATTATGACAGGAACACACTGTACCCTCTTCTACACCAGTTATATTTGAATAGTGACACTGTGTTCACACTTACAATATGTATACTGACTGGAAACATGGTTCTAGTACAGCATCGTTATTTCAGCAGTACTGGCCACAACTGGAGCCAAAGCAATGTCATGTTTGTTGAAGCAATAGCTAATAACTTATTTTTTCGTCTTTTGAGTACTGCTGTTACTATGCAACCTTAAGCCGCAATCCACAACCCAAAAAAAGATCCACAAGAAAAAAATATGAAATTTAGATGCAGCCTGTATTCAGTAAATACAGACTACATTTGGGATGCAGAAAATTTTAATAATGCAGACAAAGGAAATTTTCCCCAAAGCATAGTCGGGCATAATTGAATTAGCAAAATTACAACATTTACAGAGCAGCTCACTGATCATTAAAGATGCAATTAAGTTTATGAATAATCCATAAAGCTGGGTCCTCTATGGCGAGAAACAAGCTCCTGAAGCACCGATTTCTAGAGAGGGGAGGAGGTAGAGATACAAGAGGAAACACAGAGACAAGTATTATCTCTTTACTCCCTATCTCTCTGTCTATCTACTGTATATATTTTTGTGTGCATGTACATACACACTGCTCAAAAAAATAAAGGGAACACTTAAACAACACAATGTAACTCCGAGTCAACCACACTTCTGTGAAACCAACCTGTCCAGTTAGGAAGCAACACTGATTGTGAATTAATTTTACCTGCTGTTATGCAAATGGAACAGACAACAGGTAGAAAGGAGAGGCAATTAGCAAGACAACCCCTATAAAGGAGTGGTTCTGCAGGTGGTGACCATAGACCTTTTCTCTGTTCTCATCCTTTCTGGCTGATGTTTTGGTCACTTTTGCATTCTGTCAGTTCTCTCACCATAGAGGTAGCATGAGGCGATGTCTACAACCCACAGAAGTTGCTCAGGTAGTGCAGCTCATCCAGGATGGCACATCAATGCGAGCTGTGGCAAGAAGGTTTGCTGTGTCTGTAAGCACAGTGTCCAGAGCATGGAGCAGATACCAGGAGACAGGCCAGTACACCAGGAGACATGGAGGGGGCCATAGGAGGGCAATAACCCAGCAGCAGGACCACTACCTCCTCCTTTGTGCAAGAAGAAACAGGAGGAGCAGTGCCAGAGCCCTGCAAAATGACCTCCAGCAGGCCACTAATATCCATGTTTCTGCTCAAACTGTCAGAAACAGACTCCATGATGGTGGTATGAGATTTTGAGTATGATTCCAAATCCAGACCTCCAAGGGGTAATAATTTTGATTTACATTGATCATGTTTATGTTATTTTGTTCTTAATGCATTCCACTATGTAATAAATAAAGATTTTCAACTGGAATATTTTATTCATTGAGATCTAGGATGTGTTATTTTAGTGTTCCCTTTATTTTTTGAACAGTGTGTATACTGTATGTATTAGTGATGCACCGAATATGTGGCAACTGAAATGATGCAATCCAAAATGGCAAAAAAACACACTTCCAGTGTTAGACCAAATTATTTATACAGAATAATGACGTTTTTAATTATATTTTTTATAGTTTCTGGCTGTAGATCTGCTCCAGTGTGAAAAAAAAAACAAGTTAAACACAGCGAGCCACACCAGAGCACATCTAAGGCCAGGAACTAGAAAAACTAAGCCGAATGCTGTAGGGAAAGAGTAGTCACACCAGAGCACATTGGAGTTTCCCAGCTTTTATTCAGTTTCAAGTATTCGAGCCAAACGTAACTCCAGTTACGGTTTTACTTATTTATTTATTTAAGTAAAAAGTAATTTGGTCATTAAAGCAATAAGCTACAAAAGTGTTACTTCATGGTGTTTTTGGCACGATGTGAAGCAGAGTAACAAACTTTCTTAATAATAAAATCACAGTAAACTATCATCTTTAGTGACTTCTTTCTTTTATAAAATGGCAGGAAACATAAAATATGAAAATACACACCAATGTTCAATTCATAAATTAATGTATTTTTAGGGTGACAAGATGGCTTGGGGGTTAGCACCTTCACCTCTCAGTGCTGAGGTCTTGGGTTAGAGTCCCCATCTGAGCAGAGTTTCCATGTTCTCACTGTTTGTGTGGGTTTCCTCGGGGGTATCTGGTTTCCTCCCACGGTCCAAAAACATTGAGGGCAGGTGAATTGGTTACTCTAAATTGCCTTGCTGTGAGTGTGTATGTCTCTGTGTGTGGTCAGCAATAGACTGGCACCCTGCCCTCTTTTTGCCTAAAATTGTGGAATTGCCCAGCCTGCCCAGTACCCAATGAGGCATTAAGGGGACTCCCTGTGCCCTGATCTGGATTAAGGGGTTATGATAATGTATGTATATATAATCTTAATTGTTTAATCCAGATCAGGATCACGGTGAGTCCCATTAGCCCTCCAATGACTGCTACCACCTACCTAATAGTGGGAATTTTCACCCTTGACTCAGATGACACATGGACTGTGAAATGGACTGTACTAGGTGAAGGAAGGTATCCAGAGGCACTCATGCCACTTCCACCTGCAGTACAGCACTGAGGTCCCTCAGATTGTGTGTTTGTGGGTCACCATGGCAAGGCTGGTAATCCAAATGTTCTCAGATGTTCTACAGTGGTTTGAGATTAAGGGAGTTAGCAGACCAGAAAAGGACACCAAAGTCACTGTCATGCTCCTGAAATCATTCATGCACCACTCTTGCGTGGTGAGGTGGGAGTGTTATCCTGTTGATAGGTACCATTATCATTAGAGAAGAATGTCAACATGCATATGAACTTCTAGGACTGCCAAGTGCCCACTGGTCATTTTGTGCAGTGGTATTAATGGTCCAAGATCGTGCCAGGAAATCATCCCCTAAAATGTACATTGCCACCACCATGCTGCATTTGTCTCTTGATGGCAGCGTATATGCCACCATCCATCCACTGCAGCACACAATTTGATTTGTCAAAAAAGGGAACATTTATCCAGTGTCCAATTATAGTACTCCCATCCAAACTGGAGGTGATGTTGAATATGAACCATGGTAAACATTTGCAGCTCACCCATGTGTCTGTGGTATTGGACCAGAAAAACTAGCCTTTGCTCTGCATGCACATCAATGAGCATTGGGTGTCCAGAACCCTGTCACTAGTTCATTGATTGTCCTTCCTTGCACCACTTTTGACAGAACTGACTGTTCATGTGCTGCATAATATATTGAACCTAGTAGTAATTTTTAGAATTACTGAACATTTCAGGTCCTTTAAGCACCATTTCATATACAGTGGAACCTTGACTTACGAGTGTCCCAGCTTACACATTTTCTGAGATATGAGCTGTGGCTCTGTAGATTTTTTGCTTTATGATGCCGAGATCTGAGTTACGAGCAATCAAGCCTCCGCCACCGACCACTAGGACTCACTAGCAAGCGTGAGTGCAAAGATCACTGAAGAGAAGGAGAGTTTTTTTGGTGCTTTCATTCATTTTCTAAACATTTTGAAATGGAGAAAGGAAATTCCTTTGGACAGGAATTTATTGAAATGCCCTACAAAGAAAAGCAAGGAAAGTGTGTCAAAAAAGGCAAACGTCACTGAAGAAGATCGTCTGATCTTTAATGTAAACACACTTAATAAACCAGTTTATTTACTTACATTCTTTTTTGTATTACATATAATTTTATACATTATTTGTTATTTATAAAATATATTTTTCTTATTTAAAAATGCTTAACAAAATGTTGGCATGGTTTTAATAGGGAAATGTAATTTTATATACAAGCAAATTAAGTTACAAGCTCTGTCACAGAACCAATTAAATACGCAAGTCAAGGTTCCGCTGTATTAACATATAAAAAAGTTCATGATTATAGTCCGGGTCTAATCATACCTCTAGATATGTCATGGTAATAATGACAAGGCAGAAAGTTAAACAAAAATGCAAGGTCACAATTGACCATTAACAATGCTAAGAACTGACCAGGTGTGAAAACTGGGTCAGCAGAGTCATGTGGAAGGTGAAGCCAAAAGTCAGGGTTACATGTTGCAGTACTGGTTCTTACACAAGAGATCACATATGGTGCTGGAGAGGTGAGCACAATGACTACAAAGTGGAAGGACATTTTTAATGACTGGCTCTTCTGGTAGTCTGGATTACAGTGAAGAGGAAATGAAGGGATTGGCAAAATCAAAACAGTGGGCCTCCACATGTGATGAAGTGGCCAGAAATCACGGGTTCATATGGGCAAATCGATGAGACCATGTGACCTATTTAACAACACACACCCCCTGACGTCTCCTCCTTTCCATCTTTACTTTCACAAACTCCTTCTACTCCACACTTTTATTCTTCAGTCTTAAAACTACATCACATTCCTATTACTTTCACTGTAGTTACACAATCATAGTAGTGGTAGTCTTTAAGATATACCCTGATACCAAAGAACACACCTGTGCATCAGTTTAGGTCTTCCACCTTGGGCTCTTAACATTAGAATTTAAACTTTTTGGCTAAGTGCTGGTGCTTAATTGTCTTTGCCACTCAGTGGTGGAACAAACTTGGCCCTTATCTCCACACTGAAGTCTAAGGGCGTTTTCACACCTGAAAGTCCGGACCATAATCCGAATCAACGTTCGTGTTTGTTACCTTGTAAATATTTGGTCTAGTTATTTTTGTTTTCACACTGCATTTTTGCGAGTGAACCAAAGACTTTTGTATGATACGCTTACGTCCTGTCATCATCACTAACGTGGGTGCATTTTCCTAAACTTGACACTGATTGCTTTGTAGAAGGACGTGCATCTGACGTTGGCGTGTTGCCAATTCCGTAGGTGGTTAATTTGGCGGGAAGCCTTTCCAGAATCAAATGAATGAACAGATTAATTTTGTTACCACAGTAGTGCTGTTATTATGATATTCATACCAGCACCAGCAACTTCAGGCACAGTACTATAGGATAGTTCAAATTCACCAAATGAACGCACTTGTACTGAAGCAAGTGTATCACCACTGACAGATAAGGAGGAAAAGCGGCGAGCAATCCTGCCAGTCTTGGCAGCCCTGTTTCCTGTAATTGTTCTGAAAGTCTGAACCTTCTAGAAGTGTTTTCACACCGCACACGAACCGGACCATAGTTCAGTAGATCCAGATCGAAACCACCTCTTCTGGTCTGAACAAATTTTGCTCCTTTGGTCCGAACCGTGGTTTTGGTTTGGACTAAACTGAAAAGTCAGACAGTCTGGATCCGTCAATGTACGTGTGAAAGCACCCTGATTTTCTTTTGCTGTGGCCTGAAGAGCTCACCTTTTCACACTAACCTTAGGTTAACTCTTTTATGCACTCATTTGCACTTCTTTCTCATTTACCTTAAATTCTCTGCACTTATCTTCCTGTTTGCCTCCTTCCAGTTCAGTCTGGATAAGAGCATCTTATAAACGGCTAACAGAAAATGCAAGACTAATAACGGAATAATAAGAATATGGTACACAGGAACAAGGAAAAATGGAATATGAGAGAGAAAAAATAAATGCCAAGAAATAAAAGTCCAAGAAAAAAGGCCTGATTTTAACACTGTAATATACTTCAGATCAAAAGCCTGTATCTTAAATGGAAGCTTTAATTTTACTATGATGTTGAGAATGTTAGAAAAATTGTAATAATCTGGAAATATATCTGTGCTCTATCAAATAAAACATTTGGCGAGTATTTATTTGGCATCAAGTATTGTGTTACTCAACTTGGCATCAGTAAAAAGTTGGTATTGTGGCAATTCTAGCTTTAGCTAACATTTATCTATAAACGTAAGTAAACACAAAAGTGAATTAACCTACATGAATGCATTTAAGACTGACAGAACAATGATTAGTCATCAAGTCAAAAGTAGGTGATAGCACTAGACTGTAGAAGTGCTTGACCATCCATTAAGAGAGTTCAACAGGGTTCACATTCGTTTCCATTTAATCTTTCATATGGAAAAAGCCTTTTGTGTATGGTTATGAAATGAAATGTGAGAGAGAAAGAAAAAGAGAAAAGGGGGAGTGAGGAACAGACAGAGAGAAAGAGAGGGAGAGAGATAGAGCAAACCGTTATGGCAGTGGATCCCCTTGGTCTTCCCTCTACACATTCCAGTAACCCAGAACAACCCCCCTCCAACCTCACCAGCACCATTTACCAGCCCCAGTTCCCACTATACAACCACAGCCAAACACACACACACAATCATAGCATTCCTCCTTCTCCCTGAAACACTGGCACATGGCCTCAGGAATGCCCACTCCACCCCAGTGAGGGGCTCCCAGTTTATCAACTCTGCTTCTGTGGAAGCGAAACCTCACACAGCCAGATCGAGCAGGCGGAGCTTAGGCTGGGGGTGGGGGTGGCAGTGAGGTGGATGCTGTAATAACTGTCCCTCAAAATAAATATGAGCCACTGGACAGACCAGCACAAGCAACACAGGGCCCAACCACACCTCACTCCTTTATCCCCTTTTACTAGCAGCCATCAGGACTATCCCTCACTCAAACTGCCCCCACCTCCCTCCCTAATCTGCTCACACAAAATTTAAGAATGACACCAGTACTTGTGTACACTTGCTAACTGTTGTTGGACACTGTCTACATTCTAGTCCTGTGTAAATACTCACATTTGTGTGTTCAGTGTATGTTTTAAAAAGTTATTCTGAATCTTAAAAGAACAAGTAATCAAACCAAAACACGGCAGAATTTAAGTTATTTTAATATATTTACTACTTATTTCCTAAATAATCAGAAATGCTTCAATACTGTTGTGAGATCAAAGATTTACACTCCTACTTTCCACCGAACTGGCCGCTACCAACAGGGTGGGGATGAACTTAACAGACCCCTTCTTCTAATCTTGAATATAGGGAACTTAAAACCAAGACAGGCAGAGAGGAAGGTCACAGAGCGCCTCCATTACTTCAAAACACCTTTGGTATTTATAATAAAGTGATTCAAACAGCAATATGATACGTCATGCTATGAATATTCCAAATCAAGGCCAATAACTATAGCTATAAATAAGCCTATATGGATCTTTTCTAACAGAAAATGCTCTAATGAAGCTAATTAAATCCATCCAAATCCAAGTTGAGCAACTAAAATAAATTGAATCCTTCCTATTATTAAATATCAAGGATCCATGAAGTCAAAGTGATGCACTATAGAACAAGTGCTAAAATAAAGCTAGGCATTGTTCATATTAATCTGCTATTGTCAATACTAATACAGTACCAGTCAAAAGTTTGGACATTCAGCATTGTAGATTAATACTAAAGTCATCCAAACTATGAAGAAATACATATATAATTATTTAGTAAACAAAAAAGTGTAAACAAACCAGAATATCTTTTATATTTTACATTCTTCAAAGTAGGCACCTCTTGCTTAGATGCCAGCTTTCTTGGCATTTTCTCAATCAGCTTTATGAGGTAGTCACCTGGAATGACTTTCAGTTAACAGCTGTGTCTTGTCAAGAGTTCATGACTTGCATTTCTTGCCTCTTAATGTGTTTGAGACATCAGTTGTGTGTTTACTTTCAAGAATCTAAAATCTAAAACATGTTTTGGTTTGTTTAACACTTTTAAGTTTACTACATGATTCCTTGTGTTTCTTCATAGTCTCGATGACTTCAGTGTCCATTTATAATGTAGGAAACAGAAGAAAACATTGAATGAGAAGGTGTGTCCAAATTTTTGATTTGTACTGTATAACACAAACATGTGGAGTTTATATGTTTCTAGCCATTGAAAGATAGTGTGTTCTTTAAGAATCTCAATGATGTTACACAGGCTGAACAAGACTGCAGGCTAAATCATTTTCCAATACATTTTTCTTGACAACATATGATGTGAAGAACCAAATGAAGGTTCAGTAGTTCTCTTTCGTTCTCCTAGAAAATTACCTTTTTAGTTCTTTAGTGAAATGAAAACTGTTACAGCATTTAGCATGAAACATTATTTCATTTGCTTCATCTATAAAATCAGATACTAGTACAATACAAAAATTTGAATATCATAAAAAAGTTCAGCTGTGTTCATATCTTATATTCATTACACATAAAGTGACATTTTTTTTATTTTAGCCTTTTTTTCGTTTTAATGTTGACAATGTTTGAATAGTAACTAAACCACACTGATCAACGGTAAAACAAAAAAATTGTCACTTCTGTAACAAATATAAAACATTAGAAATAAAATTATAAACAACAATTAACTTTTAATAATATTCTCGTTTTTATTTGGCCCTGTATGAGAGTACCAGAGTGATTGATTGAGAAGAGACTCCACAACCTCCACAACGTGATACACATTAGGCAAATAATTAAATAACTGGTAAATAAAACAGAAGAGAGAGAACATCTGCATGAATAAAGAGAAAAACTATATGTCATCTGCTCAGACTGACGAAGACAATGCAGGAGGCAATGAATAACGTAAAGAGATTACGACTCTTGCAGACCTTGAGTGCATCTTGGCCTCGCAAAGTCTCGAAAGCAGTGCCACACTGACAGACACTACCTTCATAATGACAAGTGTTTTGGAAGAGCTGAACAAAGACATCTCTTGCCAAGAGCAACAAACAAAAACAAGTCTGAAAGCTTCAACTCTATCTAGAAGCTACGGTGATATGAGAATTTTCTTGGCCACACGTAATGTCAAAAAAGTATGTACAAACAGAACCATAACTAATGTCAGTGGTGGACGGTTAATGCTTTGGGATCTCTCAGTAACAGCCATAAATTCAGAAGGTCATGTAAGATCAATGGGACAATCAAGGAGAAGGCACTTAAATATCTTGGTGCCAGGAGTTAAAATATCTTAAATGTTCTCAAAAAATCTCAAAACTTTTCTCAGACTCACTTACGTAGAATACCCAAGAGAGTGTTATTAAGATGACATTATGATGACATTATTGCCCGTTATGATTTGGCCAGGTTTTGAAAATGCATTTTGCTGAAAAGTACCTGGAGCAAAGTCACTGTCACGATTCATCTAAGAAATGCAGACAGGCCATCAAAGTCTAGTGACATATGTCTCTCTCTCTCTCTTTCTCTCTATCTCTCTCTCATGATATATTTTGGTCACGTATTTCTTTCCCCAATTTGGTCAATGATTGAATCCTTTGGTCAATTTGTGTTACTCTTTTAATATTGTGGGTTAAAGAGTTGAAATAGCTAGAACAGTACATTCAATTTAGACAAAGTTCCAGTATAAATAATTTTTGTTCTTTAATCAAAAACCTGCATTCCAAATTTTAGGTCCCCTTTTACAATAACATGTGCTATATCAAAACAAAGAATAAACTGCCTATTTAGAACTGCAATAAATTGGGGACCCCGCGTGCCTCAGAAAACTAAGGTGCTGTCAACTATGATCTGAGGATCGTGAGTTTGAATCCCAATCAGCCAGGACCCGAGAGAGCAGAATTGGCCGTGCTCTCTCCAGGCAGGTAAGATGGCACTCTCTACCCATTACTACTAAGTAATGTGGGCTGGCTCAGGCGTCTGCCAGGTGATCCATCAGAACTGGAGATCCTGCGCTTTCCTCTGAGCACGGTGGCTGCCTAGCAACAATGTCTTGGTAGCAGTTGGAAAAAAGGCAGAGCTTGATTTCACAAGACCTGTGTTCATCTGCACTCTCATAGAGTCATTGCAAGTAAAATGGGGAGTCTACGAGTGGGTGGGTCAGTTGACTACGAAATCACATTGGGACAAATTCAGGGTAAAAAATTAATAAAAATGCAATAAAAATATGCCAAATTGTAAACAATCTGATGATTTCTGAAAAAAAAAATAATTTAGACAATTCTGGTCTTGACTTAATTTGTAATTTGTATGTCATTTCACCTTTTAATGGAATACAGTATGTGACCATTCCTCTGTTAAAACTACAACCACTTAAAAGGCTCCAAAGCACTTTAAATGTATACTCTTTTATTCTCATTGTATAAAATACATTGCCTGTGTCTTAGGTTTGCAGTGTTTCATAAAGAAAAGAATGTTGACAACTCTAATGTAACCCAATTCAACTGAAGCCTCCACTCTACATGTCCAAATGTTAGACAAACAGATCCACGCTTTACTCTTTTGTTTCCTACCGGAATCCGAACAGGCCACGCCCCCTACGCAATGATTGGTTAGTAGTTCATAATCACAAAAAGTCCGCCGACTGGGGGCGGGATAGTGTTAGCCAATCTGAGCGCATGGGGGCGGGGTTTGTCGTAAAACAGGTGGATTAAGAAAATAACCTGGAGTGAGTGTAAATCAGAAACACTGGCTAACAGTGAAAAGCAGAAAAGTAAAGAATTAAATGTATTTTAGTGAAATAAGTCAAATAACATTTTGATTTTTATTGTGTACCTTTTAGTCTGGGGCAGAATGATTGCAACATACATTTTTCTTTGCCCTTTCGCCTTCAAACTTAAAAAACAAACAAGAAAAAGGGGGTCAGGGGAAAAGTACGTGAGAGACTTTGTAATAAGAGGAGTGTTTGGACTGTTTTGTCGCAGAAAAAGACACACGTCCAATAATTGGCTGTTTAGTCGAAACCAAGCGTGTCTGATCTATAGCCTCCCACTGCTCTACACACACACACACACACGCACACACACACACACACACAACAGCGAATAAAATCCCGTCACGGTAAATGTACCTCTCAAAAATACACACTGCAACTTTCAGCTCCTTTATGCTTTTTCTGAAGAAGGCACAAAATCAAAGTTTTACCTCATACTGTCTGTCACAAATGCTCACATTGTCCGAACACAGTCCAGTGGTCACGTTTGTATGAAATTTAAAAATGTCCCCGCTTTGCAGCCAACAAACAAACACACACACGCTCCGTCCTGCTAAGACAGTAAATACAAACAGCCCTAAAAGTCAGTGTTTAAGGATGGTGTTGCTCTACCTTGCCCGGATAGTCCACAGCAGCCCAGCCAGAGGAGACAGAAGAGCCAGCAGCTATTCAGCGCCATGTGGAGCCTCTTTTTCTCCTTTTTTCCCTTTTTTCTCTCTCACCGTGGAGCCCAGAGAAGAGGAAAGCGCCCTTCTGCTCTGAGCTTCGCCCAAAGCCGAGCAGCTCAGCGCGGCGGCGCTAGTCTGGGGAGAGCCGGCCAGTCTCCCGGCGAACCATCGCCATGTTGTGCGCCAACGTTCCGTTCAGTGTGTGTTAGCTGCTCCACACACACACGTTCACTCCCTTTACACATACACACACACATACACCGGTAAGTCCCGCTTTAGGTGTCCACTGGAGTCGCCTGAAACGCTGCCAGTCCTTCCTATCCCCCTCTCTGTGTCACTCTCTCTCTTTCTCTCTGACTCTCTCCCTCTCTCACACACCCAGACACTGTAGCTTGTATTCCTGTCATTGTGGGGTCTTTGTATTGACTTCTGTATGCTGCTACATCTTATCCTGACTTCACATTCTAGGAAACTTTTGTTTTTGCTTTTTAACTAAAAGTTGCATTTATATCTAAATTTCATTTTAGAGTGTTGTTGCTGAAATATCTTTAATAGATGTTTTGTATTACAGATGTTATAAGAGTTCAGTTCAGGTGTAACTACATCAACCTGAACTCCTCAGGAGAGTAAAGCACATTTTCATCTGTTTCTACAATAAGTGCTACTTTTAAAGGAACATTCAAGAATTTTTCTGTCTGCTTTATATGGCACTTGGCTGATTACTTTGGCTATTACAGTGCCACACCAAAAAAATGAATATCATGAAAAACTTTATTGTTGTTCATAATTTAATTTAAAAATGTAGACTGTCGTATTGTATGTTCATGATCTAGAATCTCAGATTATTACAAAATTTAATTTTAAGTTTGAGTAAAATGTTCCAACACTATCAACATTAAAACAAAGAGACTTGATATGTTATTTTACATGTCACAAATATAAAATATCTCACAGTTACCTTTTTGAATTAAATTATTAGCAAAAATGAATCTAGTACTTGTTATTATTTCTCTGTGCATAAAACACAATAACATCTGTTGACATAAAACACAATAACATCTGTTGACATAAAACACAATAACATCTGTTGACATAAAACACAATTATAACATTTTTTTAAGTCAGATGCTTTAAGGTAGTTCTGTTCTTATGTTTTTGTTCTTTTTTTCTAAGTACAAGAATAATTATTGTCCATGTCAATTTACCATGTGCTACAGATTTGGCAGATCCAGTCAACCGTTCTTTTTGTTTGTTTGTTTGTTTGTTTGTTTGTTTGTTTGTTTGTTTGTTTTTTGCTTCATAGTCATCCAGTTTATAAAGGGACACATAAGGAATCATGTAGTAAACTTAAAAGTGTTAAACAAACTAAAATATGTTTTAGATTTTAGATTCTTCAAAGTAGACACACAACTGATGTCTCAAACACATTAAGGAGGCAATAAATTAAAGTCATGAACTCTTGACAAGACACAGCTGTTAACTGAAAGCCACTCCAGGTGACAACCTCATAAAGCTGACTGAGAAAATGCCAAGAAAGCTGCCATCTAAGCAAGAGGTGCCTACTTTAAAGAATGTAACATTTTTAAATCATGAAAAAACACTGAATGTCCAGAAAATGTGTACAAACTTTTGACTGGATTATGTGAACAAATGTACATTTATAAAAATCAATTATAATAACTTTGTATATTGTAATATTATTTTTACTTAATATGTGAAGTATTTGTAGTGTAGCTGTTAGTTTTCTATTGAAGTCTTTTTAATCTGAGAACAACATCAAGCACAAATATAGTTTCACAAAAAGTCCTGCTTGGCTTGACCTTCAGAGCAGCAGAAACAGAAAGCCCCACCATCTCCTCCTCCATCTTATCAGAGGATGTGATACAGCAAATGTACAGCAGCCCCATCATGTGCTCCTCCAGGCTGTGCAATGGGGAGCAGAGGCCCACAGATGGGGACTCTCTCACACACACAAACACAGTGAACAGGCACACACAACACTTTGAGTGCATCATACACATGCAAGGCCAAACAGCGCCGTGTGCTCAGGGGGCTCACAAATATACACATACATATACACAGGCACTCACTGAGTGACTCACACACACTTTCTCTCACACACTCAGATCTATGTGCTGGCTGTCATCCACACACAACCCCCCTAAAGAAGCCACCGGGGCCAAAGAGAGCCAGAGGAGAGAGAAAGATCAAAGCAGAATGAGCCTTTACGGTGTCTTACCGAGCACTGGGAGAAGTCGTTATGGGACAAGGGGATAGTTATCCACACAGATTAAGCCGAGGTATGAGCTAAATTACACTGTCACTTGAGGATTCTCTACAAAAGTCTTTTTCAGACATCTTACAGCCTATTCATAAAACAGTGATACAAAGGAACTGAATGCTGTTGTATTTGTAAGTACAAAATAGCTGGGAAAGGAACTGCTTATCACTTTGTGTGTCTTATGTCAACACTTCTCATAACACAAGGCAGATACAAGTGCTTGCTGGTTTTTCAGCATCCAGATGTTCCCTCACAGCTGGATGCAGAGACACTTTTACTGATGTTGTGTCTAGTTTGGTCACAGTCAGAGATGCCAAAATACAGTCCGGGATGGCTGCAGCTCCACAAAACCTAAGACATTTTGTGCTTTAAAAGAGGAATTCCAGCAAATATTGAACATTTTAGGGAAGTGAAATTATTCAGATACCAACAAAGTCATTCAGTGTGGTTTAATATGAGCTGCATCATGACTTATAATCACGATTGTTCTCAGTAGCAGTGATAGGACCTCCGCAAGTCTGACGAAAGAAGTCAGTTGCCTGCTTGTGCATTGTGGATTTTTTTTTAAACAAAAAGTTGTCTCAAAAGTTTGGAAACACCCATGTGAACTTAAAACTGTTTGGCAGATGGAGATCTAATTGTAAATACAAGCTGTAGTTGAAGGAGGTCATGTCACCAACATGACAGCCAACTTTAATCCCACCATCTTGGGCTCAACTGCAGTTTTAAAATGAGATGGTAGCTGTGTGACACATCAAACTGGTAGAAAATTTCACCAGAAAAAAAGTGGTGTGCTTGAATCACTGTGTGCCAAATTCATTGCATTTGAGTGTTTCTTTACTTTTGAGACACCATATACAGTGGAACCTCGTTTTTTGTCATTAATTTGTTCTAAAGTGTCTGATGATAACCAAAACGAATGATAACTGAAGCAGTATTTCCCATAAGAAATCATGTAAATCCAATTAATCTGTTCCAGACACTCCAAAATATTAACAAACACACATTTTATATAGAATATAATTTTACATACTGCAGCAGTGTTGCCAGGTCATTCCCTGGGCAGAGCATGACTGAAGTACCCTTGAGTAAGGCAGCTAACCCCCAACTGCTCCTCGGGCATCGTGGATATGGCTGCTAGTGTTTGTGTATTTTGTTTGTTGACAATGATGTGTGTAGCAACACGTTTTCCAGAAGCTGTGCCTTTACGGTCGTTAAAAGCCAAGGCTGTTATTAAAGCTTTAATCAAGTTCTTTTCCATCTTTGGACTTCCACGACTGGTACAAACTGACCAGGGTTCTAACTTTGTCTCAGCTATTTGAACAAGTGTTGTCTCAGCTTCAGATAAAACATCAAACCTCTAGTCCATATCATCCTGAAAGTCAAGGTGCTTTGGAGAGATTTCATCAAACTCTGAAATCCATGTTACGTACTTATTGTTTAGAGTCTAATGATGGGGGCTCGTCCGGGATCTCTCTCTCTCTGGCTGCTCTTAGGTCGCTGCTGCGCGCTGGTTGATTGCTGCGCTGCGTGGATTGGTCGATCTGTGTGAAGTGGATGTGTGACTCCGCCTACTGCTGAGTGGATCAATTACCGGCCTGCTGCCCAGCGTTCTCCACTGCTTCTGATTGGCTTAGCCTTATTGACTAGGCTAATAAATAGTCTTTTTGTTTAGCAGTCTGTGAGCTGCCTTTTGTCTGGTCTGACGTGCTGCTCCAGTGGGCACCCGCCATCTTAGACCAATTTGTGTGTGTTGTTCATCTACAGGATTGTAGGGGTGACCTGCCTATTCTTTTGCACTATCCATTTGCCTCTGTTTTGGAGAAGAGTAGGTAGGTCAAGTTTGTGTATTTTCTTTTTAATACTTTAATTATAGTAAGTTAGTTTCCTTTTGTTTAGAGTGTTTTGTTTATTGTTTTGGCCTGAGGTCACCCTGAGTTTTATCATCCTGTTTTTGATTATTGGGGTTAATTTGAGCCATTCAGAAAATAAACCCGTGTTGAACATATTTGATTGTGGTGTGGTTGTTGGTCTGAGGGTGAGTGGGTGCTCACTTAAAACACCTTTGTTGCGTCTTTCCCTAGAGGACGTAACACAAGGGCAAACGATAGCTGAGGTTCCACTGTATATTAAATGAAGGCATTATAAAGCAGATTATTACCCAAAAATCTAATGGACTCATACCATTAGAACTCAAAGACGTGTGCAGGTTCACTAGCCATTTTGAATGGTAATTAAGATGGATTAGATTTGTGTTGTAAACATTGCCACTCCTGGTTCCTATTGAAGCTGTTGTGAAGAAAATTAAGTGGGTAAGTTTCCCTGCAATTTATCATTATTTCACATCACAATTAAATGACAATGTTTAAATCCCAACAGTTGAATGGAGCAGAAATTTGGAAAATTGGTGGATCATTTGAATGATCCTTTAATGTACCTGTTCAACTCTTGGAGTCATTAGCAATCCTTTCATGAGTTGAGTGGAGTGTGTTAGAAATGCTTAGCCATGCAGCGCTTTAACACCTCAGATTTGAAGACTCTGGTGAAAGAAGGTCACTGTGCAGTCCTCTTTCTAAATCTAGCAGACATGATAATAGACACACAGAGAGAGAGAGAGAGAGAGAGAGAGAGAGAGACTTGGGGGGGGGTGCTAGAGAAGAAAAGAAATCATCCATCAAGAAAAAGACAGAGACAGAAGTGACAGCTGTCATCATATTCTCCACTCAACAGTGTTGACTATGATGGAAGATCAAGACGGGAGTGTTTTTAACCCTTTAATGTTTACATTACTTGATTGTGATTTTGCCTCTATTTAAATATATTGACCTATCCATGCTCTGCCCTCAAATGTGCTCTCAAAATCGCACTCAGCCCAGTGAGAAACTGGTGTATAGCTTTTGTCAGCATTTTGTAAAGCTTGTCCTGCCTCAAAACAGTTGCTATGAAAAGAACATTTTTTGTGGCTGGTCATTATAATACATTTGCATTCCACATTGAGGCATGAGCAGGTTTGAGTCTGTCTGTGAAGGTTCAAAGAATGTAAAAGTTTTTACGCTTTTCCACGAAACAAGACAGTAACTACACATTATATTTGACAAATTTGAATAGCAGCGTGAAATACTTATGAGAGTTCAACCTAAGCTTTAAAGATGAATGATTCTGCTTGTGGCTTAGTGGTTAGCACGTTCGCCTCTCAGCGCTGAGGTCTTGGGTTTGTGTCCCCATCTAAGTGGAGTTTCCATGTTCTCCCCGTGTCTGCGTGGGTTTCCTCCGGGGTCTCCGGTTTCCTCCCACAGTCCAAAAACATGGAGGTCAGGTGGATTGGGTACTCTAAATTGTCCATGTGCATGTACACCCAGCAATGGATTGGCGCCCTGTCCTGGGCTTAGTTGAATAGTGCAATGCCCTGCCCTGCACCCAATGAGGGGGTAGGGGACTAACTGCAACCCTGATAAGGATTAAACAGGTGTGATAATGAATGGATGGATGATGGAGGCCACCTCCAATGCATGTGAAGTTGAGCTACACCTTTTTTTCAAACTGCTGCCAATATACAACCGGACATCCAACACGCTCAGAAAAAAGTGCAGGATCCCAGTTGTGATGGACCACCTATTATTTTGTTATCTTGATATAATAGTTTGTGACCAGGTCACTTTCAGGGCTACATAAGTTTCAGATATTAGGGCATTTCTTCTTGAGGGTGAGGGAATCACACCACAAGGGCAGAGTGTATAAATCCTGCTAAAGCTCAGCTGGATCAATCAGTTTGTGTGGTGTCCCCCTGCACAGTGAGCCACTGTGATCTCAGCTCGTTCCCTTTTCACCACATCAAAGGTGTCTTTTGTCGCTGCATAAATGGAGTGACTCAGCGTGTGTATTTGTGTACAGATCAGGATTTGCTCGATGTGCTTTCTGACTTAACTTTATGCCTGCTTACAACATAAAAGAAGCAAAAGGGGAGAGATGAAAGCCACTGAGTGATCGTAGAGGTTATGATATGTACATACACTTTTGACACTTCCATTCTGATGAGATGATTAATGACCAGTTAGAAAATGATATCTTTGATGCTTCAATGTGCAGACAAGCTATGAGCTACAAGCCAAACTGTTCAATGATTAAACAAGAAAGACTTTTCCATGTAACACCAAACGTTAAACTAACGTTCTGGTATCGTTCTTGCATGGTTCTGTTAAATGACAACGTTCCTGGAATGTTCTTTGAAGGTTTTGACTAAAGTTTGAACAAACCTAGATATAATGTTCCAACCTAACGTTAGCCTAACAATCTAGCCTAATGTTCACACCTAACTTTCTGATAACCAAGCAAGAACTCCATACCATAACGTTCTGTAAACGTTAGCTAAATGGACTGTTCTCGCAATGTTCTTGCAATGTTTTTTTTTGTTAGCTGGGTGGTCACTTTACATGTAATGAAAATAAAATGTTATCTTTTTGAAATTATGAACAAAAATGAACTTTTTCAAGATATTCTTTTTTTGAGGTATGACTGTTAAATTGCCTTATGAGAGGCTAGGGGTATACCAGAGGAAAAAGCAGTAAGACATTTTTGGCCATTTTGCTTCACAATTCAGTTTTGGAACTCTTAAGAAAATAAAATACACTTAAAATATGGCTGAAATGACACTAGAAGTACAATAAATATGACAAAAACTACCAAACTATTCAAATTCTGTGCACATACAGAAAAGAAAAGTCGAAAGTTTCTCATTAAATGTTTTTATTTTTATTAATTTTTTTCATACATTGTAAATTAATGCTGAAGTCATCCAGACAATGAAGGAACACATAAGGAATCATGTAGTAAACTTAAAAGTGTTAAACAAACCAAACTATGTTTAAGATTTTAGATTCTTGAAAGTAGACACACAACTGATGTCTCAAACACATTAAGAGGCAAGAAATGCAAGTCATCAACTCTTGACAAGACACAGCTGTTAA
>BRDA01059986.1:3087-14587 GCA_036984385.1 Crenuchus spilurus
TTTTATGTAAAAAAGATTTTCGGCATTACTGATATTACAATATAATTTTACCACTACAACTGTAAAAACCCTACATGACCGAAGGACAGAGTCGACGTATAGACGGGGAATTTTATTCTTTAATTTTTAATTAATAATAAATTAATTTTTAATTTTAATTGCAATCAGGGAAAGCAATTGATTGCCAGAAAAATCAAGGATCTACTGTAAATACTAAAACAATGCTCCTAAATAAGCTAGAAGAACATAAAACACAAAATAGCAACATAATTGCTATTAAATATAAATTTAGTGCAAAATGGCTCTTACATTAATAAAATGTTTTATTTTTAAGGGGCAGATATGCAGCTGAGACAGGAAGCCAGTACATCCCAAAAATGTCAACATCACCATTTTAATATAACATTATAGTCATTACGGCTTTTAGAAAAAATGTATTTTGGGGGTGGGGGGGTGGGGTAATGCACTATATGCCCTTGTGGCACAGACTAAGTTTTGGCTTTTGTTTACCTTACATTACTTTTACTTTTATACTTTAAGTAGTTTTGAAACCAGAACTTTTGTACTTTTACTTGAGTAAAAAGCTTATGTTGATACTTCAGCTTCTATAAAAGTTTTTTTAAAAACCTCATATTTGTACTTCTACCTGAGTCATGAATGTCAATACTTTTGACACCTTTGATTGTTAGTAAGTTAGGTGAAGAAGAGATACAGAACTAAGATGTGTGGCTTTACTAAAACTGCTAAAACACACTCACTGTAGGCAGGAATCCTGCGTCCCACTAGATAATCACTCAGTACCACATACTGACCAACATCACATTGTCCTTCATCCTGTAATGTGTCTTAGTCTAGCTAGACAAGACTTTAGTATTTATTAGGGCTTGTAGTTATTGTATGTTTATTGTTTGTTTTTCGTTGCACTCGTGTTCTGTGTTGCAGCTGTTCCTGGAGCATTGTTTCATTTCAATATGTACTGTACTGTGTATCACTGAGATGACAATAAAAGACTCCTGAACCCTGCAACACAAAGAACTTTGCTGGTAAGCATGGGGAAAGTACAGTGCTGTGCATGTATAATAAGCAGAATGGCCAGAAACTAAAAAATGTAAATAATAAAGTAAAAAAATATTTTTAATGATATGATTTTAAAACCACAGTGTTTATTACGTTTCTGTTAGTTTTTAGCATACATTTCAAAAATGCTTTTTAAAAACATTTCTGTGGCTTTTAGTCTTGTTTATATAATGGGAGTCTCTCTGTATTAAACAAACAAACAAACAAAAACAAAAAACACAGGACTGGCCTTGTATAGCTGAAATAATTGCCCAAGGGTGATGCAAAGATGGCTGCCGAGTACACAAACTTGACTAAATGTCAGCCTGTCTTTATTTTGGCTTCCTTTATTATTATTATTCCCAGGAGAGAACACAATACAAGGCATTAATTTCAGGGCCTGGGGAAAATACTTAAATGTGCTTATGACACATTTCCATTACAACATTGATCTTAAAAGATGCATCCAAATGTTTTGAAAAAGAGCAGGTCTAAATCAAATCCTGCAGAAATCCTCCCATACCAATATATATCCAAATCTCTGAACCCTAGCAATGCACTAATGGTCCTATGTAAGAGTGGTGCTTTACATTAGTGGTTCCATTTACAGTGATGGCATCTGCAGATTGCTTCTTGGAGCCTATTGCAGCGCTATAATACTCCAGAAATTATTAAACCAGAAATAGGCCAATCTTGCCAATCAGTGTCCAAATACACGACACATTATCATCAAGCTATACATTTCTGTAGTAGAACTGGTTTCCTCGATTATTATGGTGAATTGTGCATCTGATATTATAATACAGCGCAGAGGGCACAAATTGGAGGCTGGTGTTTTACAGGCTGTGTTGTTCAAAATACAGTGATTACACTGTAAAAATTATGATTATTATTATTATTATTAGTGTTTACTAGTTTCATATTTTTTCATAATATCCGGTTTCTGTTTGGGTTTTCATATAGAAATTCAATTTCCAGAAAAGTTGGGACACTTTCTAAAACATCCCATCAAAACTGAAATATGTCAGTGCCCACTGCATGGCGGATTTGCAAATACATGAACATACCTTTGATGTGGAGGCTTATATTGGTAATTTGGAGAGAAATATGTTGCTGTCAAGAGAATGTCTTTTCCCAGGAACTCAGCAGTACAATGCCTGGCCTTACTCTGCTCAAGTTACAATTGTGTAGCTTCATAGACACACAGTGTGTTCATTTGACTGGCCTGTGCGCAGTCTAGATTTGTCTCTTATTGAAACTTTATGGTGTATCATGAAGAGGAGAATCCATTGGTCCATGGACTTATTGAACAGCTTAAGTCTTGTAAACAGCAAGAATGAGCAAAAAATTTCACGTGCAAAACTGCAACAAGTATTAGCATTCCTCTGGCATCAATTTCTGAATTTGTTTATACAGTGGAATTTAGATTTTTGTTTGCACTGGTTATTGTACAATTTGGTTATCACTGACTTTTTTGGAGGGAAATTTTATCCCGGTTATCGTTCATCCGCCTCATTTTGGTTGGTGTGCCCACGTGACTCGCACTAATTTCGCAAAAACAAAGCATCCACTCACACATTAATTCTGCCTTTGTTTCTCATTGATGATGCTCAAAACAAATTAAAACACATCACACTAAAGCAATGGCACGCAGCGCGACCGCCTGAAAAATAATAGTGACTGAGAACCTCAAGAACGGGTGTAAAAAAACAAAGGCTGCAGGCTGGACCACACTGGCACACTCAAAAACAGAGCGTAAACCCGTAAGAGTGATGTTTCATTGATCTTTCATTAGTCTTTTGTATTTATTTCTCATTGTTTCTATAAACTATAATTATTCAATATAAAATGTCTTTTTTGTTAATATTTTGGAGTGTCTGGAACAGATGAATTATATTTACATTATTTTTTAGGCAAAATATTGCTTCAATTATTAGTTATCATCAGGCACTTTAGAGCAGATTAATAACACTGTATTTAACAAATATAATTAAATTAATCATTGAAAGCATATATAATAAAAAGTTTTTATTGTATTTTTATAGTATCCCAACTTTTCGGCAAATGGGGTTTGTATTTTATTTATTTCAAATGAATGGTACATTTCTGTTAACTTTAAATAAAAACACACATTTTACATGTCTCACTTTCAAAATAAATTCACTGCTCTATTGTCAACAAAAATACATCAGGTTCTGATTCATTGTTTATACATTTAGTGCTTTCAGCATTGTCCTTTATGCTACTGTCAGTGTTTTTTTGCACTTTATACACAAGAATGCTGTTTGTGACTTTAATGCATGAAATAATCCGTCTCATTCGCAAATGAGAAAAATGCCTCAGATGACCTTTGATGACTGACAGTGTAGACGAAAGGAGCGAATGCTCCATTTGAGTGTTAGGTGAATATTTATTTTGAACCTAGCTATTTCACAGCATTGAAATTGCTGCATACTCAGAGCAAGGGAAAAATAATTTGGCTCTAATTACAAGAAAATGGAAGAGGCTCTTGTGGGCTTTTTGTGATGTCTGCCTGCACATCTTAAAAGGATGAAAAGTAAATTGGGGTGTGAAAGTAGATGGTATGTGGCTCTGAAGAGCGACAGATGCTGGCCAGCTAAAGGGCATCTATTATAACCCAGACTAAGTGCTCTCTCTCCTTCCACCCATCCCCCCCCCCATTTCCTGTCCATAGCCACTTCATACACACATGGAGCTCGCCCTTCACATACTAATACCCCTCCACTCAAATAGAAAGGCGTGTCAGGCACATATTTTGCATGGAAATATACAAGAATTTAAACAAGCTCTGGTTATATAATTTGGAATCAAATTGAAGAAGAAAAAACCCCAGAAACATCAGTTTGTATGCTTTTCTTGTACTTAAGAGTAGGTCTGGACTTTTCTGGACTTAAAAAAATATTTTTTTAAATAGTTTTTCAGAAAATAATATATTTGTCCACACCAAAATCCATCCATCTATCCATTCATTATATTTTGCTAAATCCTGGACATGGGCGTACATACCAAAATCAACTTTCTTAATGACTTGACCAGACGCATTCCAGCCCAATAATCAATAATACCTCAAATATAAATGCTCCAAAAAGAAATTCTGAGCATCTGCAGTGTACAAAATATCTAACCAAGCAATGTTACCGCAACATGCAGTGTGTTTGTATTGTTATTGTTATGCCGCTGTCTCTGAAACACAGTACAGTCCTGAAAACAGATGAGAAGTTGAATTTTTCTATCATTTCTAAGCAGTAGATCCTTCACTACAGTGTAATTAAAATGTATAGCTAAATTAAATTATAAACATATTATAACCCCCAATTGACTTTGTCTGGTGAAATGGAAATGTCATACACAAATCATTCAATACTATCATCCACCAACAGCTCATTCACAAACTGGACAGTCTGGGTCTGAACACATCACTGTGCAACTGGCTGCTTGACTTCCTGACTGGAAGACCTCAGGCAGTACGTGTTGGCAGTAACTCATCCAGCTTCATCACCCTGAACACAGGGGGCCCCCAAGGATGTGTGTTGAGCCCCCTTCTGTTCACTCTCCTAACCCACGACTGCTCCCTGTCACTCACTTCCAACCTCTTCATCAAGTTTGCGGATGATATGACTGTAGTTGGCCTTATCAGCAACAATGATGAGTCATACTACAGGAGTGAGGTGAGTCGGCTGGTCTCTTGGTGCAAACACAACAATCTCTCTCTGAACACAGAGAAGATCAAGGAGATTGTGGTCGACTTCAGGAGAACTCACATACAGCATGCTCCTCTTTCCATCAACAGAGCTGCTGTGGAGAGGGTGAGCAGAACCAAGTTCTTGGGGGTGCACGTCACTGATGACCTCTCCTGGACCATCAACACAGCATCACTAGCCAAGAAGGCTCAGCAGCGGCTTTACTTTCTCCGCAAGCTTAGAAGAGCTAGAGCCCCCATCCTCATCATGACCACCTTCTACAGGGGGGCCATCGAGAGCATTCTGACTAGCTGTTTCACTGTGTGGTACGGGGCCTGCACAGCATCCTGCCGCAAGTCCCTTCAGCGTATCATTAGATCAGCTGAGAAGATCAGCGGCACCTCTTTCCCCTGCCTTCAGGACTTGTACAGCTCTCGCCTCACACGAAAAGCTGTCTGCGGGGCGGGTGATCCTAGTCACCCACTACACAGTTCCTTTAACCTGCTACCATCAGGGAGGAGACTGTGTAGTCTTAGGGCTAGGATCAGCAGACTGAGGTACAGCTCCATCCATCAGGCTGTACGGATGCTGAACTCTCTTCCTTCTCTCCCCCCCGTGCTCTCTAACTAACTAGCTTAACTGGTTCATTACAAGATCCGTCAACTCCTCTATCCACATCCCATTATCCACTTCCACTATTTCCCCCCATTTGTATATAACCTGGACCTCTTAATAGAACCAGTATGCACTCAGTCACTTTACCACTTCCATCCATTTTATTGCTCTATTGTTCAGACTATTATTATTGTATATTATTTATTTTTTTAATGATGCTATTGTCTTATTTTTTTACTTCAAATGTCTCACTGCTGCTAATACCTTTTGTTTTTTTGCCTTCATTGTTTATTTCTTTTGCTGTAACTTGGGTGGGTGAGTAACAATTTCAATCCTCTGTATGTCCTGTACATATGCAGAATTGACAATAAAGCTACTATTTACCTACCTACCTACCTACCTCCCTCCCTCAAATTAGGACATTTATTTATTAGGACATAACATTTACTTGCACTTGAATATCCAACCTTAAACTTAATCTAAAACATAGCAACAGTTAACGTGATAGTATAAAACACATCAATAGTGTGAAGCATGAGTTCCCAACATGTCATTATCGTTACATAAAAGCAAACAATCAAAGAAAGAAACAAGCAAATAAGGTTTAAAAGACTGTTATCTTGGCTCCCACTGCTCTGTACAAAACTGCATAACATTACTGTGTTTGCCTCCCACGTGACAATGTTTATTGCTCAAATATTGCTCTTTAACGACTCAGGAGACTAAACGGAGATTCTCAAAAAATAAAAATAAATGTAGGCCAAACATTGTGAAACATGAGAAATTCCCGCTGCAGACTTTGTCTTGGATTAGTCTTTTTTAAGAGTCCTGACTTTAGTAAACAGGAAGATTATTATCGGAGTACAATGTGAAACTTTATTGCTCTCTTCTAGGAGATATCATTTTTAAGTATAATTGGTCTCCAGTCAAATCTCAGTGTGGTTTAGGTTCAATTCCAATTTTAAGATTTCCTTTTTAGCTTTTCTTTCCGATGGGCGTGTAATTCAATGAGAGTCCAACAAGGATTATTAGCATCAGTATTAGGTCCACTATTTTCCTCCCGTGCTCAGCTCACCTTCAATCAATGAAACGTTTGAAAATGAGCAGTATAGATTGCATGATTAGCATAACACTGAGCTTGTCATCACGAGCTCGTGCATTCACTATTATTCCACATGTGATTGTGTCTGAATGAGGCTGATGTTTCCACATAGCTCACATAATGGGAGCAGGCAGTGAAACATGCTATTTGATTAGCTAAAAGAAAAGAGACTCATTTGTATTCCTCCTGGCATTTCTCCAAATTCCGTTGCAGTGTTTGTTTTGCTGGCAATTCAGTCACCTGAGAATTGAGGTTAGTGCCATACAAATAAGATTGTGAGGTCAACAGAAATAACCAAATAAACAGGGCAACTGTGGCACCTCTGTAGAGAACCATATCTTAATTACAGGATATTAATATCCTGAGCAGCCATATCTCTTCATAAATTATGAATGTAGTGCTGTCTACACTTAATAAAAGCTTTTCAACCTTGCCTGTCTGAAGATATATCATCATCCTTCTGTTTCGTTATAATTAGGTGAAGCAAAATGGTCCATTTTCTACTGGAGAAGTGAGCAAGCGGTAATGGTGCTCTTTGGTGCTTTTTCCATAGTTACACACTATGGAATTAGTGGCATTAGAAGGCAATGGCTTCATCCATCACTAGCTTTTCAAAAGAACATCCCCCAGACCCTGGTTAAATCATTAAAATTCAATAAATGTTCTCATTTTCTTGGCACTTTGCACAGTCATTGCTAATAGAAATCTGGCCTAAAGCTTATTTTACATGTTGATAATACAAGTTAAATACTTGTAGAAGTTAATTAATTCAATAATTCTTCTGGATCCCCCACGGCGTTTATGCCTTAAGATGCAGCTTCTTACACTAATTATTTTTCACTCAGCTTACTGAAACAAGCACAGACATTATGGTCGAAAGTGTGGATTTAAAACTTCCTTTTGGAATAGAAGCAGACAGTACAAGAGTGTGATGTGAGAAAAATGCTGTGCATACACTCTTGCTTCCAAAAAAAAATAAAAAATTCTTCCTGGTATAAGTTCTGCAATAAAAACTTAATGCATCAGCGCTCATCAGTGTTTATCTAGGCCAGTACTACTTCACCCATTCATTCGGCTTCCTGGCCAATCATGAGCTACTACTCAACTTTAAAAAGAAGCAATTCGCTTCTGCAGGCGCTTACATGTCGCCGTCATCCTCCTTCCTCCCCACCAACAGGTCGGCTCCTGGTCCCGTTACCTGGGGAGTAGCTCCGCCTCTCCTGCCCATCTGTCCGGCAGTGTCTGCTCTAAGCCGAATGCTGCAGAACTGGCCCTAATAATTAAGCTCTCCACTAATATCCTCATCCAAGTTTTTATGGCAGAGCTATGCTTACAGTAGGTCTCAAAAGAAGATGACTGTAAAAAACACATTTAACTGATAGCCCCGCGTGACCGTAAGTGAAACTCTGTATGTGACAGGAGGGGTGACCACAGCAACGCCTCAGACTCTATAACTCTCCTATGCCAAATGCTCTACAGTCAGTCATTCTTCTGGAGAGAAGATGCTACACACGTCTTGAGAACAAAGCTGAACTGATTCTTCTTTTTACCTTGCCTTGCCTGAGTCATCGTCAAATGTAAGATAAGTGAAATATTCTCAGTGGAATTTAGCAACAACAGAGGCAGGCTGGAGTTTTCAGTACCATTAAAGACTGCTTCATTAACGACAATGTCTCCATCATGGAAACTTTGACAAGACAGAGATGTGTGGTTTTCATAAGAGACTGATCATTTACTTTTTAGACCTTCAATCATTCACTTTCATGCAATTCAAGATCATTTGAAAAAGTGGTCAAATTCTTCAGCAGCATTTTGTAAAGAATTATTACTAATCAGTGGCGTCTCTAGAATAGAAAGTCAGGTGGGGCACAATAAATTACAGTGGAAAAAAAGTATTTGTTCAGCCACTGATTGTGCAAGTTCTCCTACAAGAGAGGTCTGTAATTCTCATCATAGCTACACTTCAACTATGAGAGACAAATGAGAAAAACAAAATCCAGGAAATCACATTGTAGGATTTTTAAAGAATTTATTTGTAAATTATGGTGGAAAATAAGTATTTGGTCAATAAACAACCAGCGAGAATTCTGGCTTTTACAGACCTGTTAGTGGCAGCATCCCACTCGTCAGTGAAACTACACACAAACCTACTCGCTCAATTAATTCAACCACAAATGCACCTCATCTATGACATTCTGAATTCGGCACCCACACCGTGAGATGCAACCCAATGTGATCACCTGTCCTGCTTTATGTGTTAGTTGTTCCCAGGGCTCGTCTGAAATTAAAAGGTGATTGTGCATTTTCAGTGTACGCCCCGAGACTCTGGAATAGTTTACCTGCAAGTATCCGCCAAGCTACATCGCTCTGTTTTTAAATCAGGTCTAAAAACTCATTTGTACAAACTTGCTTTTAAATGCTAATGTTTCAATGTTGTAGAGCAGTTGTAGTGTAATGTCATGTTTTATTTGTTTTTATTTTAGCTTATTCTGATTTGTGTTTATTTTATTGTATTTGATATTGCTAATTTTAAGTTTATTAAGTTTAAGTCGTGTGTGTGTGTAGTTTTATGTTGGTATAAGGTATGTGTGTGTACAGCACTTTGGGCAACTAAGGTTGTATAAAAAGTGCTTTATAAATAAAAAATTACTTACTTACTTGTGCTGTACAGCAATTTTACTTGTTGTCCTGCGACACACAAATTGAGCATTCTGTCCCGCTTCTTCATTCAACCCAATTAAAAATAAAACACAGACACATCCGTGGACAGGCTCACTCTTGACTTGTATCCAATAGTTCATAAGAGAGCAATAAAAGCGGTAGTCGATAGGCTAAGTCGTCTGTCAATCGAGCTGTTGATACACAGGAACGCCTCCTCAACAATGTCAACAATCTCAAATTTGAGATCACACTGTTCAGTCAGGTTATGTGTGGCCATGACCACATGGCATTATATTTTACCCACAATTCTGAGCGCGCACACGGATATTTTGAGCGAGCAAGAAGATTTTTTGCACACACATGAACTCAATATTGTATAAGAAATTTATCTCCTGCGCTCCATCTTATTAATTGAAATATCTTGCATATGATTGGTTCTGTGCGGCGGCCAATCAGAACACAGAGGGGAGGAATCATGATAACTGAATCTGGTGCCAAGCTGTCATTACTAGGAAAACAAGCAGGACAGTTAGCCCTGACTGGAAGAGCAACCTGCAAAATCGAGTTACGTGAAGCTGTAACATCAACCTCACATATTGTCCTCCCATATTTTACACTGCACCACATCCTGCACTTCCAAAGTAGCTCGGTTTACCAAGCTAGCTAGCAAAGTAGCTAGCTGACTATCTGCTTATTATTATCTTGAAATGAGCGGTAATGTGCTAGCACACTAACCGAACTAGTCTAGCAGTGGATGGTGACTAGCAAATGCATGAAACACTGGAATCAGAGCCTCCACTCCCATGACACCTTAATGTTAGGTAGCTAGCAAGCTTCAGTTTTCATAACTTCATTCACATCCTGCTCTCAGAGCATCTTTTAAACTTCTGCCATTTATATAAAGCTGACTTTTATTCTATTCTCATGGCACTACTCTGCTCCTAAAGCGGCTTGTGGTTGAAAGGCAAGAATAAATGTTTGGTAAATTAGACATAAACATTATATTTAAAGTTATTACGACTGTCCCACATTGTCCCACTTAAACTTGCTACTTGTCCTACATTTTGTTTGTCTGGAGTTGGTCACCCTAGTCAGGAGTCTTACTGAGTGGTATTCCGTTGCCTTTACTTTGGTGATCAAAAAAACTTAGATACAATCCATTCCAGTCTTGAATAAAGGAAATAAACCTTTTACTGAGGTAAGATGACTGTCTGTGTGCATCTAACTGTTAACTTTGATTAAACTGTCGAGTTGATTCATTATATTGCCTCTCTAGCAGTGACTATCAGTTAATGTGATGTTTTGAGTGGCAAGCTGCATAGCAACGCTGATACAGTAAATGATATTCACATAAGCTTGCATATGCAAATCTTTAATTTTTTACTGGCTGCTCCCAGCATGTGGCCAGCATTAGCATCCCCCAAAGCGAGTTTTTGAAAGCATGTTGCACATGTACACAGTGTTTACCACTGCTCACTTGCTTAAAAGGAGGCTCACACACTGGCCCCACACACATTATCTTACTGAAGACTGCTGGCAGTACTGACCTTATGCAACACGTACAAGAATATTTTTAATGTATTGGGAACTACTGACAAGTCAAATACACAATTTTAGAAAATAATATTTAAATAAAATACATTTAAACACAAATAATGATCATGTCACACACTGTTCCACAGCAACATCTGGTGTGGCTGAGCCCCACCTGCTCCAAATGTAGAGACACCCCTGATTACTAAATGTATATTTTTATAAAATGGTTTAAATGTGTTGCAGGTCTTATATCAATAAGCAATGATGTGTTGGCAATAGTGTACTATATTCTAGTCTATTCTAGTTTTGTTGCAGCCTTGACATGACTTTGAGACATGACTACAGTTTTCTATAGAGAGTAGTGACTAAAAAAATATTCCTGATGAAATTTTAGGTTTTTTATTAGATTTATTTCATTTTATTGTAAAATGAGCTGTTGTCAATTTTACCTCTTCACTTAAAGGAATAGCTTGATAAAAAATAAATGTA
Organism: Crenuchus spilurus; assembly: GCA_036984385.1. Lineage (NCBI taxonomy): Eukaryota > Metazoa > Chordata > Actinopteri > Characiformes > Crenuchidae > Crenuchus > Crenuchus spilurus. The sequence continues at coordinate 14,248 of BRDA01059986.1, forward strand.
TACAATTTTCCACTTAAGCCAGATGAGATAATATGTGCTTGATTAGCTTAAGGCTAACTCAAACTCAATATTCACCCACATAGCCCAGTCATTTTCATTAAATTGATTGCTCTTAAATCACATAGAGATTGTAATTAAGGTCTCAGAGGGTTCATGTGTTTTAGGACACAGCATGATCTGCTGTAAACTATTAAATGAATCAAACCTAATCATTAAAGGCAGCCAATTCAGAAAGCAGCAGAGCTAGTTGACAGCTGAACTTATATCAGGTTCTTTCACTGATCACTGTCACAGATGGGTTTAAGACTAGCTCTTCCTAATCCTGAGATCCTGTGTGTAA
>BRDA01059996.1:0-16093 GCA_036984385.1 Crenuchus spilurus
TAATGTTTGGCCCTTCAAAATGGCGCTCGTATCCCATCAGCCACCGTGTTTGTAACCACGCCCAAAATAATGACATCACGTTCCAAAGCTCAATAAGATCCTTCTCCTTACATTTAAAATCTTGCACGGCCTTGCCCCTTCTTATCTCAGGGAACTTATTCATTTATATGTTCCCTCTCGCACTCTCAGGTCTTCTGACACTGGACTTCTGGCAGTCCCTCAATTTAAATTAAAATCAATGGGTGGCAGATCATTTTGTGTCGCTGCTCCAACTTTTTGGAATTCGCTACCTCAAACTCTTCAGTACTGTTCTGATCTGTCTACATTTAAGACTCAGTTAAAAACTTTTCTTTTTGTTTTTGACTAGGGTTGTATAATTGTAAAGCGTCCTTGGGTTGTGAAAGGCGCTATATAAATTGAACATATTATTATTTTTATTATTAACATAGATGGGCTAAGGCTGGACAAAAAAAAAAAAAAAAAAAATATATATATATATATATATATATAATAGATAATCCTAGACAATTTAGTCTTGTTCTTAACTTAATGGATACCAAGTGTATAACTTGAATAAACTCACTGGGCTAGCGTCTGCAAAAGTTTCTGCAAAACAATCAGTTTATATTCTAATAAAATATATCCTCTTAATGTTACAAATTCTAGTGTGGCCTGAATCAAAAATGTGGAATCTTCACTTCCAATTCAATTTCTCCACTTGTTCCAATGAGCTGAGTCCAAAATGTGCACTGGGAGAGCTAGCAGGGTTAAATGTGCCTTATATACTTGACTTGTCTTGACACATCGGATGGTCCAGGCTGAGTTCCTTTAAGACTCTCCCACCTGCTCTCTGCCATTAGCTGAATTTGTCAGTGTGAAGTGTCTGACACTAATTACGGCCGTGTGGAATATTTCAGGGTGCTCCAGGCAAGGTCTGACTGTAAGGCTGTGTGTTAAGGAGCTCTCTTCTCTCTCACTCTCTGTTTTGTGACTAATTGCTCTGGTCCCTGATGCTCTCAGGCCATGATGTCCTGCAGAGGTTGAGTCTCACCATGCTTCAGGAGGTTTTTGATCATGTGATCTGATATGGAGACCCCCAGAGTGTTAGTATTTTTTAACATGGTTTACATGTGCAATTCAATGGAAATCAACTTTAAAAATGTAAAATTTTATAAAATGTACTTAAATTGAAAAATAATATTTTATACAGTTTGATGGTAGATCCCATTCTCTACTTCCATCATACATGATTACTAATAAAACTGTATATTAATTAAATAGCATGGGTTCACGGCCATTCATCCTTTATACACATTGTCCAATTTGCTGACCAGCCAATAATACATTAGTGTTAGAGCCTGAGGCGGTACCTGATCTACAGAGGTCTCCTTGTGCTATATTCCAACAGGACAATACTCCACCATAATGGGGAGTTAATGGGGCCTCAGTTTTCCTCTATCAAGCACATCTAGGACACGATCATGCAATAACTGGCTATTAAGGATGAACTTGTAAACATATGCAAATTATGCATGGCATGACCACAAAAAGCCATGCAGGGTGACTTCCTCTCCACCACAGACCTAATTAAAGTTATAATTTCTGCCTGTGGTGGACACAGCAGATTCTGATTGTTGCATATTCTGTTAGAATTAAGACTGAACCATATTTAGAATCAAATACTACATGTATCAAAAGCAATGTGACACTTAAACCTCACTCAGATATCTCATCTTTCTGGATATTGCAATTTTAATAGCTATCAGTGTAAAATCAACTTTAATGGTCATAATAAATGAGGGTGAATCTAATGAAAGAATAGTCTTCTACCAGTCCTGCTGCTGTCTGAAGTGTCTGACTGTACTGTTGAACAGGAACATCATAGTGAGGTGAAAAGTGGGACTGGGTTACAGGGCCTCAGCTGGGGGGAGAGCCCTTGAGGAGTCTGGAATTTTTTTTTTTTTTTTAAAGGAAATAATATTCAATGATGAGGTTTTGGTTTTTATAGCAACAACTGCGCTATTTAGATGATTTTTGAGTTGTAGTGTTTGTTAGCAATGTCTTGGCTGATTGATATCTGAAGTAAAGGAGTGAATCATTCTATTCTTTAGGTATAGTAATGCAGTAGAGTGAGTTAGCGTGTACATGTGTTTAAACTTGCCCGTAATTCAGCACTTCCTCATCTTTCATTGTCACGTTTGTTTTTTTTTCTTCTAAAGTAGCTAACGTGCTTGCCAAACATAGCTGTTAAACATATCATGATAAACAATCAGTTTTCATAAGCAGGCCTTTGTTGAGACAATCAACCTAATATTTACTTTGCTGTGTCCTGAAGAGTTTTTATGTGCATAAGAATATCCACTGCAGAAAACAATAACAGCAGATTCTCATTGTAAAAAGAAATAATCCTGTGACTGTGTCAGTGGCCTTGGCCATCACAATATGGCTCCTGCATGGCCTCTTAATCCAGCAGGATTTATCTTTTGTACTCTTGCATGTCTCCCTCCCACATCCTCTCCCTCTGGGCAGCCATAAATCACAGCATTTTAATATTTCATAACCCGCCATTGTGTTCGTGTCCCTTTCCAAATATACTATATTGTGACGTAGCCGTTATGCTGAACCATTGGTTCTATTGTTTAGTTGTGTACAAAGTTATGGCCTATTTGTTATACAGTGATTGCAGGGTCTTAATTTGCCCTATTCACTCTATACTGTGTTTTTCCCCCAGTGATTTTCTCCCAGTATGTTAGTAGCCATTTGACCCACCCATTTGTTGACCCTCCCTATGACATGTAAAGTATCTGTTTCTAGGAGGGTGCAGAAAAACGCAGGCCTCCTCCGATGCATGTGAAGTCAAGCTCCACCTCTTTTCCAACTGCTGGCAATACTGGGCAGCCAACACACTCGGAGGAAAGCACAGGATCCCCAGTTCTGATGGATTGCCTAGTAAATGCCCGAGCCAGCTGAAATTACTTGGCAGTGCCATCTAATCTGCCCTGAGAGAGCATGGCCAATTCTGCTCTCGCAGACCCCGGCTACTGATGGCAAGCAGCATGATCGGGATTCAAACTCACTATCCTCCGTGAGACTGAGCCACTTGGTGCCCCATAGTGTGCCCCCACTATTTTGTACAGACCAATTTCCTATTTACATTATAGTGCACTATTTTTGGGATGCGTCTACAGATAAGCTGTATTCACTGTATAGTACATTGGTTTTAGCAGTGCCCTAATGACTATATAGTGAACTGTTTTGGGCAGCATACACTCAGTTCTGTCCCACAGCTCACAATGCAAAACTAAAGGTCAGACAAAATTCAAGATGGCTGGTATTACTTTTTAAAGTTATGAACTAATTTTGCCATTTTTTAACAAACAACATGAAACACAAGAATTTGAGATTATTTAAACCAGCTTTACCAAACCAACGAATTTTTTCATCGTGAAAGCAGGCACTGTGCAGGCACTCTTCCCCCCTCGCTGGAATGTGAGTCGTTCATGCCGCTGTTGTTATGCAAATGACTCCAGAGCGAAGCCACGAAAATATGTCAGCCAAATGCAGGCAGACACAGAGACTACAAAAACTATATTATATTTCTAAACTACAGGAAGCACACAAAGAGAATGTATTTATTTATAAAGAGAATGTATTTATATGCATTGGCATCTTCAGAAATTTTTCATCAGCGAAACACAGGCAGGTTTCACAGACTTGATACTTTTATTCCAAAACTAAACAATGCTAAAATTATTCTGGCTAAACACTCTGATAACAGTATAGAACTAAATATTATATTAGTATATATCAGAACTAAAACAGTAAAAGAAAAGACCTAGGTCCAGTGGTTTTGGTGATGAATGTTATAAATGTATATGATGTGAAGGATCCTCAGTGTATTCTGGGGAGTTTGTCTGCTGGAGCTGTCTGTGTGCTGGCCTGTCTTTGTCCTCTAATTTACATAACATTACATCTCTAATGGCTCACAAGAAGAAGGGGTAAGCTCTGGGATAAACTAACTTGATCCAGCATTTTTGTGGAAGCTAGTGTTAAAGTCCTATAAAGTGGAATTCTGATTTACAGAATGTCAGTAGTCTTTGCTTGACCTCAAGGCACATAATGTACAAGATTTATACACTGAAATTTGCATGACATTGCATCAGTATGACATAAACTGTTAAACAACTATCACTTAGTGGAAATGGACCCCAGGCCAAATCTCACAGTGGAGCTCCACACACACACACACACACACACACACATGCTTGCTGAATAATTTAGCATGATGTGATCAAAACTGACATACCACAGCATTATCAGTCAAAGCCAGATAGCAAGCATCTGCTGATCTGATCTGTCGACGGGACAATTTTTTATTTCCTAGCAAATGACAGTACTCATTATGTGGAGGCGTAATCCGGGTTTAGAGCAGAGAAAAGCCTTCTGTACTGCAACAGCTCTGTCTGTTTCAGCTTTTTCTAATGAGTTTTCCTTCCTCACAAATGGGTTCCAGTTCAGGTTGTAATAAAGCTCCTGTTAAAGTTCTCTCTCCATCAGCACAAGCTGTCAGACAGGAGAAGTGAAAATCAGTTCTGTAGAGTGTTGTGTCTGGATGTTGCCATTTTGTTGCCATTTTGTGGATGTTGCTGAATGTTGTTGGGTTGTGTCTGAATGTTGTTGTGTTGTGTCTGAATGTTGTTGTGTTGTGTCTGAATGTTGTGTTGTCTCTGGACGTCTTTGTCTTGTGGCTGGATATCATTAAAGTGTGTCTGAATGCCACTGTGTTGCGTCTGGATGTATTTGTGTTTTACCTGAATGATGTTACATTGCGTCTGAATGTCATTATGTTGTATCTGACTATTGTGTTGTGTCTGATTGTTTTATCTGAAATTGTATTTTGTTGCTTTGTTTCAATGCTGTTTTATGCAAAAAATGTCAAACTAAAAAGTCACTAAGTAGAAAAATAGTATATTGTATGTATTTATTAATTTATTTGTGGTAAATAATATATTTACATTATTATTTTTACATTGAAATCTAAAATATGAAATAGCTTTAAATACAACTTTCAAAGATTTTCATACTTAAGGAAAGCTTTCATACATAAAGAAATATTGATTAAAATGGTGCGTGGTAATTAGGCAAAATTTTTCTCTTTTATGTGTACATTTATCTTTATGTGTGTCAAGCAGTGCCAAATTGGAAAATTAGTAATTAAGTTTTTTTATGTTGTTATGTTTATGATGTTATGTCAATTGCAAAACTCCTATTCATCCACATTTACTGTGAGAGCAGTTTGATGCCAAGGCACTTTGCCAAGGTTCTGTATGATATGTAGAAATTCTCTCCTCACGTCACAGAACATTTGCTACATTATCCAAAATGGCTGCTCCCTGGCTCAGCTGTTTTTTGCAAATAAATTAATTTATTTGGCCTGAGGCTCAGAGGTTTGGACTAATCTTCTTAGAAAAAAGTGATTTAATATTAGGGAAGGGAGCTTGGAAAGGTATTAAAAGAGACCAACTTTCTTTGACTTTATGAACTTCACACAGTGAACTGCAGAATTCATGTGGGTAAGTCAGGAGACAAATGTACACTTTTCACAATGCTGCTCTGCGCCACTTTCTATATGTGCTGCTTTATTCATTTTTATATCTCTGAATGCAGCAGCTATAAGCCAATTTACACTATTCCCGCAGAACAATTAAATGTTGATATCTAGTCCCAGTGATCTTAAAGAACACCCATTGTTATGGAAGAATTGCTTGATGTTTCTGAACTCCACACACCAGCCTCCCTTGGAGATAAAATCCTCTGAATGACCCAAATGTGTCATCATCGCCATCTCCATGCTTGTAGATCTCCCAATGATTTCAGTGCATAGTAACACATTGGGGACATTCACCATAAGCACACTTCCTCCTTTCATACTTTTATATCTCTGCCATCCATCACTTGCTTTAGAATTTGTCTTTACTCAATATGACTGAGTCCAAAGGTAACTTGTCAGCTTTAAGTCAACATCTCCAAATATACTTGTTTGGCACTTTGCTCTTATCCAAACATAAAGCTGGGTGCTACCTGTGCCTACAAATAGCATGTGCACATATAGTCTGTGTTTACATCAGTGAAATGTGTTGAATATGGAACCTTGACCAGATCCAGTCACAAGAGACTGTACTCATGGCATTAATACTGTCTTCTGCAAGTTAGGAAGGAACATCATCTGTGCTAATTGCATCTGATTCACTTCATAAATGATAAGTTGGTTTTTGAAGTGCAATACTAGTCAAGTAAAAGTACACTACCAGTCAAAGGTTTTAGAACACCCCAACTGTTCCACTTTTGTATGTAAAATGATAAAGTTTAATCTCTCATTGGACTCTGAAATGAAAGCATAGGCTTCTTCAGTATCTTGTGGAGATGGCTCTGCATTGGCTGGTTTTCCAGATCAGTGGGTAGCAACATGTTTAGGAAGGACTCCAGTACTAGTTCTTTACTTTCTCAGACATTGCGTAGGACTGACAGACTAAAATGGCTATCTTAGGTGCTAACATCACAATTGACTTAGCTTTAAGTCTTTGTCACTCTACCATTACCCACCTAGCTTCTGATGGTGCTGGAACCTGGCCAACCCATCACTCAGAGGCCATCATCAGGGCTGCCACATTCTGAGACCTCCAAAATACCTAGATTGCTTCTCACTTCAGTGCACTGAAGTCATCAAAGAGTGGAACTTTACCACTGTAACACATGTTTTCCTAGACACTCCACAATATGACCAGTTACCACCAATCACAAAGCCTGTCATCATATTATTTTCTATGTATTATCATTCATATTGTGGCATTTTACTATCAATGACTGGCTTAAGTTTTATTATCTGACAGTTAACAAGTATTTTGACATCAGTTACTTATTTTTACCTTTACTAACAGTTGTTCAATATCCAAAGGTATTGTTTTTGTGTTGTTTTACCTTCTTTTTTCACATATATTGTAGAATGCCAATTCCAAAGAAGGATGTAAATACACATAAATATAAATAAAAACAGACTACAATGATTTACAAATCTCATAGACCCATATTTTACTCAGAAGTGAACATAGAAAATATATCATATGTTGAAAGTGATGCATTTTATCATTTCATGAAAATAATAACTCTAATTAAAAAAAAAATTATAACTTGATGGCAGCAACTCATTTAAAAAAAAGTTGGGGCAACAGAAGTAGAAAATAAGAGCTACTACTACTACTACTACTACTACTACTACTCCTACTACCAGGGGCAGGTGCTCAATGTCAAAATGGGGCACATGGAGCACGAATTTGAAACACCATACAGAAACATATCTTACAATATAACCGGTTGATATGTAACAACCCAAATTCATAATGAATGGAAAGTTATAAAAGTGACATATTTTACATTTATGTATATTATATTTAATTTGTGTGTATACAGATGTTATAAACAAGTTCTGATTTGTTTAAATGAGAGGTTGAGAAAATCACAATTCAAATTCTTCCAATTAATTATTATTGTTGTATTTATACTAATATAGTCCAAAATTATGTGAATAAGCATGTACATTGCATAGTTTTAGTGAAATAACCTATGCCTCATTGCCTCTAGAAACATACATGTAGGAAAAACACTGCAACTCACTTGACAGTAAAATTATACATATAATTATAATATATAATATACATATCAATTATACATTTCTCTGATACACATTGCCCATGACAAAAGAAACATATAGAAACAAAAACAAGCCATACATACAGGCATACAGACATACTTTTCCTTCTCAGCAGGCTGTGTGCTTAATTAGCAGCTATAACTTATGAGAGTGTGTGCAGAGTCAGATGGACACAGGATGCTGCTCACTTCACTAACTTCGTCAGTCATCTTGCAAGAATACACCGTGGCGTGCACAAATACCGCTGCAAAACCTACTCACCGGACCATCAGTTGTATGGAGTCAAAACAGGCTCAGCTTAAGCATAAACGTAAAACAGGTATTGTAAAGGTAACTTTTAAGTAACGTAAACTTAAATGTAAATCTGTAAATGAAACTGTAAAATCATAAATTAAAAACAATCATAAATGAAAAATACTGGTTGTAAATGTAATACTTACACTTTTGCTTCTCATTTTTACTTTTCACTTCACAAGTTACATTTACCATTAACGTTACCATGACGGTTAATACTGAGCACACTTCACCAACGTGAGCTTTTTAAAGTTTTAGGGAACTGGATGGAGAGAAAACACTGATGTGTTGAAGAAATATGTACAGTATCCACAGTATCTACAGACCATTTAGCAATTAATTATAACCTTTGTATAAACTTTAATGGCAAAATTCAGTTTAGCTGCTGCTATGAATTACAAACCCAGCGCTCTGCCATGTTTGAAAATGCTGTGTGAAGCAGACGTGGTGGGCGTGACTCTGTCTCAGAGGCGGACTCAAAGCTGCTGTCAGTGACCAATGGAAATTCAAGGCAAACGCCTTCTAAGTCCCACCCACACGTGAAAAGTGTTCCAAAACTCAGAAGCAAAGAGAGATTCCAGAAGCAAAAAAACATAAACAATGAAACCAAAATTTTTTTTTTTAATTAATAAAAACGAAAACATTGAAACCAAAAAATGGTCAAAATGCAGACATAACATTTAATGAAATAAACATTACATTTATATGTTTTTATTTTTTGCATTCACAAGATGTACTTTATGGTCATGTTTCTGTGGATTTTGCTTGCAGATTTATTTTTGCTATTGTGAAATTTTTGACACAAAAATCACTCCATAATCTGCGTTAAGCAGCAGCAGGGTTGCCAGGTCTCTACTACTCTTTAACTCCTTATGGTTTTAACACCACAGTTATATGCTCGAAATATCTGTGTTACTATAAGTGTTTTTATGGCTATGCAGGGCTCAAGACGAACTTTTTTTTCTTAGGTGCACCAGCACAAAAGTTAGGTGCACCCACATTTTCGACCGTATCACATTTAACACCACAGTGTTACAGGCTCACTTTTTTAAAATTGCTGTCCATATAGGCAATATTGACTTGTTAATGATTAACTAACAATCTGGTCAACATAAATTTCTTTATTTGAAGAACAATTCTACAAGAAAGGTAACTTACTGAAAAAGTGTTGGTGCTTAAAGTGCTTCACTGAGCTGAAATTTTAACATAAATAAAAAAAATGCAATGCATATATTGTCAGCTTTACTATATCTTAGCTAGGGAAACTGGTCAAACCACAGTCTTCAAAATGTATACACTTTCCCCCTTTTATTTTCAGTGGGTTCTGGCTCGGAGTCGATCATATGTGGCTCATTATCTGATGTCGTCTCCGGACCACAGCTCGACATAACCTGGGAGCAGGGTTGCCAGGTCCAACAAAAATATCCAGCCCAAAGTCAGTCTAAAACCCACCCTTCAGAAGCTTCAACTAGCCCAAAATATATGCAAATGGAAAAACAACTATGAGTGTATGACTTAGTATTTTGTTTATAAGGGATTAATTATCAGTTCATCAAGCCTTTTTCTTTTTCCCAGTCCTTGAAATACCATATCTCGTATTTCCCCTGGCATATTAGCTAGTGACTGTTTTCTCTTCACCTTCTCTCTCTCTCTCTCTCTCTCTCTCTCTCTCCCTATCTATCTATCTATCTATCTATCTATCTATCTATCTATCTATCTATCTCCTTTTCAGGCTATCTTTCCTTATAGTGTTAGTCTTTCAAACAAGCCCAATTTGGCATGAAAAGCGCAAATCTGGCAACTCTGCCTGGGAGGCTGATGGCTTTGTGTCAGAGCATTGGTTATGATTTTCAGACGGATCAGGCCTTAACATTCTTAATGAAAAAGTCGTCAATCGTTTGTTTCATCTTCTCTCATCATCCGCGGCTACATTCACTGTTTATTTGTCCGGCCTAGGCTACTCACCTCGCTCAGACTGCAGCCAGTGCATGCATTTTCAAATGTACACACGAACAGGAATAGCTGAACCACGGCCAAAAAAAAAACATTTTAACAAAAGGGCACTTTGGGCAGAAAGGACAAAAGGGGCAGGTGCTCCAGCACCCTCTCCCGCCCCCCACCTTGCACGTGCCTGACTACTACTACTACTACTACTAATAATAATAATAATAATAATAATAATAATAATAATAATAATAAAAGAAAACTGGAGGAGCATTTTTTTTTGCATGATTGGGTATATAAAAAAAACATTTTAGAGACGCAGAGTCCTCAGAAGCAAAGATAGGCAGAGATTCACAAATTTACACAATGCTGTGTCTAAAAATTATGGAATAGTTTCAGAAAAAAACAAATGTTCCTCAATGCAAAATTGTGAAAAGTTTGAATAACCAACCATTTACAGTACATAATATAAGGTTGATGGTTGGATGGTTGGGCCTTCAGGCAGCACTGTACACCAGCATTACCAAACCAACGAATTTTTTCGTCGTGAAAGAAGGCACTCTGCAGGAACTCTTCCCCCCTCGCTGGAATGTAAGTCATTAATGCCGCTCTTGTTATGAAAATGACTCCAGGGCGAAGCCACGAAAATATGTCAGCCAAATGCAGGCATGTGTCTACAGATAAGCTCTATTCACTTAGTACATTGGTTTTAGCAGTGCCCTATTCACTATATAGTTTACTGTTTTGGGCAGCATACACTCAGTTCTGTCCCACGGCTCACAATGCAAAACTAAACGTCAGACAAAATTCAAGATGGCTGGTATTACTGTTTAATGTTATGAACTAATTTTGCCATTTTTTAACAAAGAACATGAAACACAACAATTTGAGATTATTTAAACCAGCTTTACCAAACTGATAAATTTTTTTGTTGTGAAAGCAGGCACTCTTCCCCCCTCGCTGGAATGTGAGTCGTTAACACCACTCTTGTTATGCAAATGACTCCAGAGCGAAGCCGCAAAAATATGTCAGCCAAATGCAGGCAAAAACTATATTATATTTCAAAACTAAAGGAAGCACACAGAAAGAATGTATTTATTTATTTATTTATCTTTGCACATTTTGTTAGGCATTGGCGTCTTCAGAAATATTTTGTCAGTGAAACACAGGCCGGTTTCACAGACAGTCACACACACACACTTGATACTTTTATTCCAAAACTAAACAAATAATTGTTTATTTCGCTGTCTGCTAAAATTATTCTGGCTAAACACTCTGAGACTCTGAGGCCCCTCTGTCTGTTTCACAGACAGTGTGTGTGTGTGTGTGTGTGTGTGTGTGCGTGCGTGCGTGTGTGTGTGTGTGTGTGTGAATCTGCACACAGGCTGCGATTACCGCTGTAATTCTAATTAATTTCAGTGTCTAATAAGACAAAAATAATCCATTGTATTTTATTTTGTTAGATATCAGGGAAATTAAGCAAATTGTAGTTTTGTTATACATGTATTTGATGTGAAGGTGAGTGAAAATGTTGGGTTCACTCACCTGGGATTTCGAGGGCTTCAGCAATTTGTCCACTTTGTTTCTTTTCGTCTCTGTCATGTAATAAATGGTAAAACTCTTGCTCTCTCCTCCTTTTCTACAGTCCAGGAGAACCATAGTTTCCGAGCTCTAGCCCGTCATATTTATCCGCCAGACATTTGTGTATTTACTATTTGCCTTTGCGGCTTCCCGTAGCTCTCCTATTGGTTCCCGACAGTGTTCATGTCACTATTTGCTCGAGTCAACTCTTATGACTTGCGATAATATTAAACATGTTTGATTGTATTGGAACGCCTCAACGCAAAAAAGACTGACTAAAACTTTCAGTCCTGACCATCTTACACTTAACGATCGAGATGGCGCGACTGCAAGACTCTCATGATTTTATCCCCACTTAGAAAATTTGTCTGCGACTGTAAAATCCCATGAAAGTCGTTAGGTGTAAGGTAGGCCTTATAGCTGTATCACGCAAAAAAGAAGCCATAATCAACATGATTAGTGTTGATAGAAATGCCAGTGTCCTCTCTGGGCCAAAGCTCATTTAAATTGAACTGAGTCACAATGAAAAACTGTTTATGGTCAGATGAATCAAATATTAAGAATATATTTATTTATTTATTTATTTATTTTAAACCACAGACACCATGTCCTATGGACTCAAAAGGAGAGGGACAGTCCAGCTTGTTATCAGTTCTCATTTCAAAAGCCTGTATCTTTGATGATATGGGGTTGAATAAGTACCTATGACATGAACAGCTTACACATCTTTAAAGACACTATCAATACAGTACAGTATGTAGTAGTTTTAGAACACATCTGCTCCCATTCAGATAATGTCTATTTCGGGCAAGGCAATACAAGAAAATACTAAACCACATGCTGCATCCATCACAACAGCATGACTTCACAGAAAAAAGAGTCAGAACTGACCTGTCTGCTGTTCTGTTCATTTGGTGCATAATTAAATGAAAAATCCAGCATAAAGGACCCAGCACTGTTGAGCAGCTAGAATGCTACATCAGACAGTCAAGTTCTGAATGAGTTTTTTTTTTTTTTCATGACATGATTAATGTCTCACTTTCAACAGCTGATATGTGTTCTACATTCTACTGAGACTTGCAAATGACTGCATTCAGTTTTTTTTACATTTATTTACATTGTACACGGGGCCCAACTTTTTTTTGGATTTGGGGTTGTATACAGTGAGGAGTGGCAGAAGTTTATTTAGCCTTCATTTAATCTTTCATCAAGTAAAAAACACTTATAATCTTGAGCGATGGTTATGATGTAACAAAATATCTCTAAGATATTTCAGCTATTAATATAACAGGCAAGTCAATGGTCTAATGTCCAGAAATTTAGCTATTTACTATACAATGCTAGCAACTGATCTAAAAAGTTAAAAATAGATCTAAAAAGTTAAAAAATACAAACTTCTCTCACCAATGGAATACCTCATCTGAATTATTTAAAGTGCAGGACACTTCCAATTTAGTCCAATTTTATCTTCATGAACACTGAATATTTAATAGCACACATTTACCAATGCCAGAGTATCTCCAGTGTGATCTCTACTGTATCAGCCTGAACAGAACAACTTCAGAAAGAGGCCACCGGGCAAATCGGTCACCACATCATTTTATCACTTACAATACAAATTAATATTACTGGAGAAATCTCTTTCAAAGTCTGTCTGTTGGTACAACATCACTGCTGAAGCCACAGATGGTTTAGATTTTTTTATATATTCAATCATGTGTGATTTCCTCTTCATTGTCACTCTGATCATAACGCCAGAGTTACAGGCTCACAGTCTGCTGCAGGGTGAATAAAGCTGAGCCCACAGTATAGCACAGCAAACTGCGGCCATTCATTGTTATGGTATACCATACAAAAGATGTTGTACTTAAAGATTCTGTTAACATATCTTCTGCTCACTGCATTCATCCAATCAAATTAGTCCATATTCACTTGACCTTTTCACATGTATGTACTGAAGCCATGTGCTGGATATGAGCTTTTTTTCACTTGTAACTCACTGAAAGCTGTCACGCTGTGTGGTCCGGGTTTCCCAAATGAGGACACAATTGCAGGACTCAATAGTGAATAGTGAAGATATAATAAAGTATTCCACAAAGACACTGACCATACAACGACTGACAAGGATCCACACAAATGACGTCGACTCGCAACTAAGGGTAGAGACAGAAGGATATATATACACACAAACATAATTGGGGACAGGTGACACAATCAGGGCGGGGCTAGACAGAACTTAAAGGGACAGGTACCACATACAGACAATACACAGGTGGGGATGTTACAGTGCGCCGCCTCAAAGCCGACGCGTCCCGAGGTGGCAAACCTAAAGGAAAAAACACAACAGAAAGACACAAACCAGACAAGAGACTACAAATCACATAACAGCAGAGTAAAGACAACATGACAATACACAAACCTAATACAGAACAAGAAAACCCCAAAAATAGTGAACAAAGCTACCAAATAGAATTCCCAACTAAAACAGATGCTGAAACCAAGTAACTAAGAAAATCCCAATATATTAATGTAAATCAAAAATAGAACCCAAACATATGTTAAAGTCATTTGTGCACAGAGTGGAGAAGAGTGGCTTGTAACAAGGTGGTCCATATGGCTATATAGAATTGATTCAACATGTTCGGGGGAGATGGCCACAACATACACCCCCCGCCCAAAGGGGAACAAAAGTGACCCCAAATAAAAGGCCACAAGGGGGGGAGGGAGGGCGCATGAACCTGCTGGGGACAGGGAGGCTTGGGGACAGGCTCAGGTTCGTGCGTCTGTGTGGTGCTGTTTGCCACTGAGGGGCTATGTCCATTCGTCCGACGCCCTGGAGCCATGAACGAAGGAGGCGGCGTGTCCGAGCCGCGCCGAAGCGAAGGAGGCGGCGTGTGCCCGCCGCTCGGAAGAGGTGCCGGAGGCGGCGTGTGCCCGCCGCTGGGAAGAGGTGCCGGAGGCGGCGTGTGCCCACCGCTCGGAAGAGGTGCCGGAGGCGGCGTGTGCCCGCCGCTCGGAAGAGCTGCCGGAGGCGGCGTGTGCCCGCCGCTCGGAAGAGGTGCCGGAGGCGGCGTGTGCCCGCCGCTCGGAAGAGCTGCCGGAGGCGGCGTCAGCCCGCCGCTTGGAAGAGCTGCCGGAGGCGGCGTCAGCCCGCCGCTCGGAAGGGACGGAAGCAGCGTCAGCTCGCCGCGTTGAAGGGACGGAGGCGTGGCTTCTTCATCGGAGTAAACAGAAGTGGGATGTGCCTCATCTCCGAAGTGAGCCGAAGTGGGAGGTGTCTCGGGCTCGAGCTGAGCCGTGGATTGCGGCTCCTCGTCGCTGAGGGAATATATACACTAAAGGAAATGAACATCAGGTGGAAACAATCAGGGGCGGGGCTAGACAGGACTGAAAACTTAAAGGGCCAGTGACGCATAAACAAAGAACAGGACAGATCGTGACAGAAAGCAGTAGAGAAAGTGCTAGAAAAAAAACATAAAAGAGATATTTTTGATGAAAAGCTATTTGTATGGAGATTTCTTGTGGATAAAAGCAAACTTTGTATTTTTACACATTTTATAAACAACAGAAAAGCTTGATGTTGATGCAGCAGACATATTGATAAAAAATTTTAATTAAATGTACATGTAATTCATCATATAACTATATGCATGTCCTGATATTGCCAAGTGAGGCTTGGTCCTGGGTCAACATGGGAGGAGCTTAAACTAAACTTGTTCAACCAATCAGCTTTGCTGCCCCACCCTTCTTTTTTCAACCTAAAGGCAGTCATTTTCCCTCCCTTCAGCGCCATTTGTTTTGTTCAGTTTTCCTCCCTCAACATGGCTAAACTCCTGTTTTACTGCATCTCCTGCTGGAGGTAAGACATTTATTGCTGAAATTTCATGTTTTACATCCTCAACATATAGTACTGGGTTTATTTACACAAGTAAACTTTTACTGTACATAGCTTAGCTTAGCTAGTCTCATTGCTGTTGCTCTGCTAGTTAAGCTATCTGGCTAACAATGGAAAATCTGAGAATCTAACAAAATATTTAGCAATTCCCTTTCAAAATATGAAAATCTTACCTAAAGCAACAAAGTTATAGAAATGTATCTTTTAGCTTGCATACCAGTCATCTAGCTAGCTAGATAGCAATAGTTAACTAGCTAGATAGCATGGTTAGACTTAAGTGGTTCCAAGAAAATAAGGTCTAATATTTACTTGAACATATTTTATAGGATAGTTGTATTCTCAGAAACAGATATTTGTTTTTATTAACAGCAGAATAAATGTTCTGGAACTGAAGTTTTAAACTAGGTAGCTAACATTGTACTGCCCCAGTAATATCATATAGTTGTGTTCTTGGAATTTTTTTTTTTTTTTTACTATAGGAGTAAATTTGATGTCAACAGTAAAAGTTTTTTTAACTGATGTTTTACTTTGAATTACATAGTAAGCTAGCTATGTTCCCATGCTGTCCCAGGAACTTCATCCAATATTGACCTGGGAACATGATGCAGTTGTGTTGTCCCTGGAATTTCATTATTATTTTTATTTGCTTCAGGAGCAGTATGTCACTGTGG
>BRDA01059997.1:0-24606 GCA_036984385.1 Crenuchus spilurus
ATATGCACTCAGCATTCGATATCGTAATGTTAATTATTTAACTTTAGTATTTTTCACATTTGTACTTTCCTACTATTGTAAGTCGCTTTGGATAAAGGCGTCCGCTAAATGCAATGCAATGCAATGTAATGTAATATAATGTAATGTAAAGTAATACATAGGATCTCATAAAAATAGCAGGTAGGTTGGAAATTAATATTTAAAGAAACTAAACATATAATAATAGATCATATTAACAGATATATAAATGTGAAAACAGTCCACAGTGCAATATTCTGTTTTAGCATGCAATATATGATCAATGGATGTGATTTCAAACTGTACAGAAACAATGTTTATGTAAAACAATGATTTTCTTCTCACAACAGCTAACAGCAACTGAAATGTCAATCTTTGCTTAAATTCTATACCTAACCTACATACATGGGGCAGTACTGGTCAGGTTCACTACAAATTATAGTCAGAAATTTCATTACAAATGGTCTTGCATGCCTTGTTAAAGGCTTGGGACTTTTATTTGGAGGAAAGTCTAACTTTGGCCCAGCCACAGGTTTCTGCTCAACACAGGGCAATGCCCAGCCAGGGGCTGCACCTGGACCCTTACAGCTGAAGGCTCTGTTTAGGTCCTAAAACTGGACTTTGAAGGTATGTAAAATATAACATAAATGCTTAATTGTTTCATGTTACTCTGTTCTGCAGGAAAAAAACATTACTTTGCACCTTAGTCTGTATTAAGAGGATTAAAAATGTACAAATATACGTAGGAACACATTAATTTTTAACTCAATCAAGAGTGCCCTCTAGTTTCTAACCAACCCTATAGACATTATCTCCTAGACCAGGGGTGCACAATATGTTGACTGCGATCTACTGGTCGATAACAATCGTAGTGTGGGTAGATCACATGGCATTTAAAAAATAGACGTTAGCCTATCATCCATTCTCGCTATAAAACTTGTCATTGATTGACATACTGGTCAAGCACTAGGACCCAGCTAGAATTCCAAGCCTCTCAATCTGAATCAAGTTTTACTTTAGAACGCCCACAAGCTCATTCGATTGGCTCTGCTGTTTCTTGCTAACGTGTGATTGGCCATCTCTGCTATTGCTCCATGAAACAGCATCTGGACTTGTAAGCCAGCATTTTTCAAGTTGGCCAGCAGTCTGTGTTCACCTGTCACTGTAAGTTGTTAACATGTTGGATGTTTGTTCTGCATGTGTTTTGTCAGTTAGACATATTTTAATATCAGAGGTTTTATATTAAAACATTAACATTTGAGTCTGTGTCTGTGTGTGTGTGTGTGTGGCTACCAGTCTGTGATAAGCCATCCATTTACATGTCTCCAAGTGTAACTATTATCAAAATAATTCAGAATTTCTGCTTAAGTGCTGCAAAACTCTAGCTAGCTTGCAAGATGCCCAGTTAGCCTCCAATTTATTTCTTTTTAACTGGAGAAAGAGTTTAAAAATTATGAAAGGAACTGAACCAAGTAAGAAGCCTAAAACTTACCATTTCCATACGTAGTGGGAGGACTTTTTTTACTATGTCATTTTTGAAGTGTCTTTGCCTTGACTGCATTATTTGGTGTCAGCCTTTTCACACATAAAGATCATTAAGTCCAAGTATCGTTCCACCATGACTGATGATCATTTGGAGGTTTGCTTGAGGCTGGCTGTCAGCAACTACTGTCCAGACTATGCATCCCTCACTGATTCCATTCGGTGCAAGTCATCAGAGTAAAGTAGGCTAATGACAAAAGGTACAGTTGTATTGTTCTAATATGGGTTCATGTAGTTATTCAAGGTACAACAGCATACACTGTACACATAAATTGTCAATATATTTATAAATAAATATATGTCTTGCATTTTTATAGTAGGTAGATCATTTTAACTTAGTCATTAGATAAGTAGCTTGCAGGCTAAAAAAGTGTTTGCACCCTTGTTCTAGACAATCACTAGACAATTCCAGTGGTCTATTACATGTTGAGTGTCATTTTTAACTGTAGAAAAAAGGCAAACACACAGTCACATTGTTTTGTCTCTGGAGGAGAAGAAATACACAGAACAGAAACATTCATTTGTTAAAACTTCTCTAAAAATGAACACAATTTAAGAACGTTCCTGTCTTTAACAAGTTTCACAGACTTTCAGATACACACAAAATACTAAATTAATTATTTCAATGGTTCAGACATTGTGCGCAGACTAAAGATGTGAGTTCACCTTAAAGCGGCTAACCCGGATGAACACCTCCTAAAGAGAAGTGGATTCAGAAAGAAAAGACTGAACAACACGAAGGGGACGACAATCAAAGAAAATACTCGTTTGAAATACAGCTATGTATAAATTATAAATTTATAAATGTTGTTTTAGAACCTGATACAGCAGCTGAATTTCTAAAAAAACAACGAGTCTTCACGGTTTTGTCGTAGCCGAGTAGAGTAGCCGTCTGTGCTAGGGTTGCCATGTCCAGTAAAATACCCAGCAGAAACTATGTCTAAAACCCGCCCTTCATAAACTAAAAGTGGCCCAAAATGTAATGTCAGAAACGCAGAAAACAGACTATAGACGCCAAAAAAAACTACTAACATACTTACGCTTAAATGAACTGTTGTTTACATTGTTTTTAATGTTACATTATAATTTATACTTTTGTGAAGTAGCTCGTTTACAATGATATTATTTGTGTTTTTGTTTTACCGTTGTATTATTAATATTATTGTATTCTGTAATTTTGAAAGTAGCTCAAAAAACCTTCCCAGTGACCTTTGCATTTAAACCGCGACCGAACTTTCAAGCAAACGCGTGAAAACCTCACACCTGGCAACTCTGATCTCAGTCAGCCCCGCCCGGAGTCTTCAGCGCGTTTATATCATACTGTGTATATAGTACATACTGTATGCTATGGAGGACCAAAAATGACAAAAGTATAAATAAATAAATAAATAAATAAATAAATGGAGGACCAAAAATGACAAAAGTATAAATAAATAAATGTATTCATTAATTGATAGATAAATCAATGAATAAATAAAAAAATAATTAAATAAATAAATAAATAAGTGGAGGACCAAACATGACAAAAGTATAAATAAATAAATAAATAGATATATTTTTTTTCATGAAAAAGTTTTTTTACTTTATTTATGTATTTAACATGTCTACATTTATTTATTTATGTATTTAACAAGTCTACATTTGCTTATTTATGTATTTCCACATGCCTACATTTATTTATTTATGTATTTCCATATGCCTACATTTATTTATTTATGTATTTCCACTCGTGTGCATTTACTTTTCTTCAAACCGTATGTTAATTGAGTGGGCGGTCCTAACCTCATTTTAAAAGCACAATTGGTCAGTTTGGTGAACCAGACAGAAGCAATCGAACAACACTATCTTGTAATAACCCGAGTTGGCTAAGCTATTCTATTAACTCCGCAATGGCGTCGAGTGGAAGGCTATTAACAGAACTGCAACCAACCAACCACACACACACACTTACTTTATTAATCCCTTGTGGGAAATTCAGGCCCCAGCGAAGCAGAAGCAGGGAGATAAGGGAGGGAGGGAAAGTGCAACCGCCTTCACCAAGAGCCAAGAGTTGAGAGATGTAGCTGACGAGTACAATACAAATAATACAGTGTCTTTCAAAAAGACATGCTTGCTGCTGTTAGGAGTGTTGATAATGGTTTAAATTTGAGATGAGCTGGATACTCATTTCAGACGATATTTTGGTTCACATGCACGAGCGCACTACGCAGATACAAATGCGGTTTAAAATATTTTCAGTGTTTGGAAAGCTTGGCGATAATCAACGCTCTTGTTTACATGTAATGTTCACGTTCTGTACATCTGTAAAACGCACTCGTTATATTGCAGTAACACAAAAACGATCTCTCTCACTCTCACTCTCACATAGTCCACATCAAAATCAAGGCTAATCTGTGCTAATCTGTCCATAACTCTTTCTAAATGAAAGAGAAGGTAGTCCTTTGGCGCGTGGTTCTCACAAACATTCACCAATGATCTTAAATCAATTGCAATTGTTCTTAAAGACATTTCATCAGTTGTAGTTAACTAGTTAAGTCTAATGGCCAGTATTGCTACAGAACAGTCGCTGTAAACCAAGGCATTACTAATACAGAGAAAACTATTGGAACTCTTTAACCAATCCTGCTTTTAGGATGAGGTTAGGACCGCCCACTCAATTAACATATGGTTTGAAGAAAAGTAAATGCACACAAGTGGAAATACATAAATAAATAAATGTAGGCATGTGGAAATACATAAATAAATAAATGTAGGCGTGTGGAAATACATAAATAAATAAATGTAGACTTGTTAAATACATAAATAAATAAATGTAGACATGTTAAATACATAAATAAAGTAAAAACATTTATTATTAGTATACACACTTTTTCATGAAAATTTTTTTATCTATTTATTTATTTATTTATACTTTTGTTATGTTTGGTCCTACACTTATTTGTTTATTTAATTACTTATTTATTTATTCATTGATTTATCTATCAATTAATTAATTAATTTATTTATACTTTTGTCATTTTTGGTCCTCCATTTATTTATTTATTTATTTATACTTTTGTCATTTTTGGTCCTCCATAGTATGCAATCTATGGTTTATATGAACACACACAGGTCAATTTCAGCGTCACCACATAAATCTTCACCGTGCACCCACATGCTAACACCGGTCATGAACGTCAAACACAAAGCTCTGTAAGGTTCAACTATAAAAAAGCTCAACAGAACACGTTAGTCTTCAAGAAATGCATTTTTCAATCGTCTCATGCAAGTCATGATTGGACTATAAAATGTACCTCTTTAGTAAAGAAGGTTATGAGGCTAACAAACAATAGAAGTCATTAGTCACCTTAATAGGCCAGTTCTTGTAAAACCTGGAGATCTACCGCCCTCAGAGTTCAGCTCCAACCTTAATCTAACAAACCTGTCCCAGGTAATGAAGGATGAACTCTCAGGGGTAGTACTGAACACACCAAACACATCACCAAAATGTTCCTCAGATTTTTTTTTAGCATGACCAGCCTTCTTGTAACTGAAGGTCACCCTCAATGCAGTCCAAGCCTAAATATCTGACCCAAGTTTTTCAGGTACAAGACATGAAGTTTTTCTGAAATTGCGCAGTGGACTGCACTTATATCTGCACTTTGATGGCAGGAACTCTTTGTTGTCTGATCTGCCATCGGGCCATAATTTCACTCACTCTGAATGGCCTTTGTGTAGTGCCAGAAAATGTCAAAAAAGTCACAGAAAATATGTAGTTTCTCTTGTTCAGCCTTGCTTTGGGCACCTTTTCAGCTCTGGAATGATGCATCCATTTAAAAATTAACTAAAGGAAGCATAATTCAAAATAACGTATCTGTTACTGTACTTCAGTGTAGTTCTCAATTTGTTGTTGTTGTTGGAGACTTTTTTGGTGCCTCCATGGGCACTTTGGGGACCAC
Source organism: Crenuchus spilurus (assembly GCA_036984385.1). Classification (NCBI taxonomy): domain Eukaryota; kingdom Metazoa; phylum Chordata; class Actinopteri; order Characiformes; family Crenuchidae; genus Crenuchus; species Crenuchus spilurus. Next base: position 5,499 of record BRDA01059997.1, read on the forward strand.
ATGCACTGCATGATCCTTGTGTGCGGAGCGGCGAAACTGTGTTTCGATACACATGCAAATTTTGAATTAATACATGATTCCTTACATGTTCTTTCATAGTTCATTTACAATATAGGAAAAAATAAAAACATTGAATGAGAAGGTGTGTCCAAACTTTTGTCTTGTACTCTATATAGGTTCACCACATCAGATAACAATGAACATCATGTACACACGGTCATGTCTACAAAACAGTTTTGTTTTTTGCATATTTGTAAGCTACCATTATCTTTCTAAAGGTATGAAAAGGTCTCTCACAGTTACAGCCTCATACAGCTTATAACAACCACAATATTCCTTTTGAATGCCTTGAGCATGTGGTTGGGCAGAAGGAAACCAGTTCTAAACTGGTTTAAGTCTTGTCTATTTCATATGACCTTCTCAGTTACAGTAGCCGATTGTTGTTCATTTGTTACTACCACTGACTGTGGAGTCCCCCAAGGTTTGATATTAGGACCTGTCCTTTTTCATTGTATATGCTTCCTCTGTGTAATATTATCGGAAGAATAAGGTTTCTTTTCATTATTATGCAGATGATACTCAAATCTGTCATCTACTTGAAGCCCAACCTGTTCTCATTGACCTTCCTAAATGAATATATGGAGGATAAAACTTAGACCATTAATAATGTCTGCCCAATAAAAACAACCCAAGCAGCATTTTTTTTTACTTTTATTAGGACACATTGGAGTGCTATCACAGTATGTAAAGCCACATGAGGAATTCTAGTGTCATTTTTTATCCTGACCTCAGATTTGACTAGCAATTCAATTCTGTTTTCAAAGAGCTTTTATGGATAATGAACAATCTAGAAAATCATAAAAAATTTTCTGTGCAAGTCATCCATGGTGTTATTTCAGCATCTTTCCAACTGCCTTAAAAAATCAGTAGCAACTTACAATCAGTTAGTACAGCTGTGAGATAAGCACCAAAAAATGAGCATATTACACACATTTCAGATTTGTTGCACTGGCTTCCAAACCATCACATTTTAAAGTTATTTTCATGGTTTTCAAGCTCTGAAGGGTTTAGCTCTATAGAATGTAGCAGACTTACTCAGCCTCTAATTGTCTTGTATGGTTGCTGAGGTCATCAGACCAGATACTTTTAGCAGTATCTTTAACAGTAGGTGGTGCTCTTATTTTGAAAATTTTATTTCTCATCTGTGAACATAGATATGACTTGCCAAAAAGTTAGTTTTCTTTCATCTGTCCAAAGAACTTTCTTTGTCCAAAGAGCGACAGGTACAATATGGGAGGAGCTGATACAGAGTCAAGAAACAGGCAGATAAGACTAAATTAGAAAGGCAAAACAAACAATCGGATAAATCTTGGAACAGAATCAGACAAGAATAAGCAAAGGTCATTCACAAAAAGGCAGGCGACCGCTTGGTATGCTCTAAAGACAGAAAACACTTCTCAATGAAGGTGAGCATTGTGGAAGTATAGAGTGTACAGAATGAACAGGTGTTCTACATCATGAGCATGGGTGGAGAAATTTTAAACAGCCAGCAAAATGTCTAGAACCATGTTCACCTCTGAAGATTTATTTGCCCATTTACAGCAGTGATATGCATTCTATGTGCAAAACATCATAGTTGCTGACTAATTTTAATTTCTGCTCCCTAAAAAGAGGCAAACATTGTCTGAGGTCTAACAAATAATACTGGCAAAGTACAAATTCGGTATAAAATCTGCATTACTAATCTTAATACCTCCATCTGTTACAATTGGTTGGATCACACTAACAAATTTCTGTTTTCACAGAATTGTTACTGTGTACTTAAATGTTTACTGCAGAACTGTAATGGGCACTTAAGGTGAGCATGAAAGAATGAAGATGAGCGCAGGTAAGAAAATTAAATGAGTTATTAAATAAATAGAAATAACAGACAGATATGACTATAAAACACATGGCACAAGATAAATACAAAGAAACACTAATGACTATAGGCAAAACTAGAAAATAAGTTTAACATAAGCTGAGCTACATAAACACTAAGACAAAGAACAACACACAGGACTACCAGAAACACTAGAAACTATGAACATACAAGTGACCTGGGGGGTATTCCAGAAAGCGGTTTAAGTGACTAACTCAGGCTTTGTTAACTCTGAGTTCACTAAAACCCGGAGTTTTCTGTTCCAGAAAGCAGGTTTAAGGGTTTAACTAATCTTTATAACCCTTAATAATGAACTTTTAGTAACAAAAATAATGTATTGTAACTAACTGTTCTCCTCCCCATCAAGATCATATGTGATGCCTCACACCTCATCACAAATGTTGAAGCCAGATGGCCAGGATCCGTCCATGATTCCCATATTTTCCAGGAGTAAACACTGTACAACAAATGTGAACAGGGTAGGCTGTGGTGCTGTTACTAGGTGTTGTTCACATGCAGTGTAATAGTTAAATGTGTGTGTGCGCGTGTGTGATTATAGGACAATATGACGGCCTCCTCCTTGGAGACAGAGGGGATGGCTGCCTGCCCTGCCTCATGATGCCCTATTCAGACCCTGCACCTGGACCACATTCCCGCTTCAACCAGCCCACGGCAAAACCAGGGCAAGAATTGAAATGACCCTATGGGATCCTCAAGGCCAGGTTCCACTGCCTGAAAGGGCTCAGAGTTACCCCTGAGAGGGTGTACAACATAATGGCATGTGTGGTATTAATCAACATTACAACCATCCAGGGAGAGCGACAGCCTACCATCTCGGACATGCTTACAGAGGAACCTTACATGCATGTGGGTGACAATAGAGATGGTGGAGTTGACAGAGACTCCATCTGCAATCACTGCTTTTCTCATTAAATCAGGCAACACCCCACCTATCCAACCTGTAACCTTTTAATATACTGTACATTAAAGTCAAATTCACTGTTATGTTTCATTACTTCTTTATTTCCTGCAAATAAACATAATTGACAATGAGTGTAATTTTCTTTATTTTCTGCTAAGCACATTAATATTCATACACCCTCAGCATCTCAGCCCACCTTTAACTTATATTCAAGCAGCACTGTTTCAAGCTTTGTCTTTCTGAGCTGCAGCTTAATGTGCTCCATCTGAAAGTCACACTTCTCAGTGTGTTTAGTCAGGTGGACCTTGTAGAGCTCCTTAACTGGTAGCTTAGATGAAAGAAGTTAACACTCGGCATGTTATAGACAAATGATTAGATCTGGCAGTGTCTAAATATTGCGATCATTTGATGAAACACATGAAGATGTTCCTACAGTTCCAGTCTGAGCTCTGGAGGCGGATGGTCTCTCTTCTTCTGTGAAACTCACATTCTGTTACAAGATAGGCACACATTATCTGGACAGTTCAAATGGAATGCCGTGCTCTCTATACACCATATACTGTACCTCCATAAGCGTCTCAGTAAACTCCTATGAAGCAGCAGAGATTGTTTCTTCATCTGCCTGTAACAGATTATTTGCTGGATCAATAGTTATTCAGAACAAACCTGCAAGATCTAAGTCCATTCAGTACTTATAACTGCAGAAGGCTCAGTTAATGACAGAACACCACCAATGACTGGAGAGATATAGCAGTATTATATATATATAAAAAATAGGTCAGATGTGTCAGTGAAGTATAAACAAAAGCATCATTTCACAGTTTATAAACAAAGGGGTTACTGTATTGATACTGTACTGAAACTGTAATGAACCTGCCTTAAACATAAGTGGCTGTGTCCTGAGAAGCTGGTGGCTCTGATGAGCTTCCACGAGGGATTCCGATAGGCCGGCCACTGTTCTGTGACAGAGCCAACTCTTCAGCAGGTGTAAAAGGTGATGTTGGTGGTGGGTTTTATGTGCCTCAGCCTTCTTCCTATTATATATAAAATATATATATATCCTATTATATATATTATATATAAAATTATACATTTACGATTAGGAATAGGAACATCTGAGGGACAGCACAGTTTGGAAAAAGGCAGACTGTGATGGTTTGGACATGTGCAGAGGAGGGACGATGGATATTGGTAGGAGGATGTTGGAGATGGAGCTGGCAGGCAGGAGGCACAGAGGAAGGTGTGAGAGCAGATGATGGAGAGGACAGAGTGAGGTGGAAAAGATTGTCTCCCTGTGGCGACCCCAGTGAAGGGTAAAAAAACAAAATATTAAGAATTAGAGTTATGTACAGCCATACCACTTTGTACTATATTCTTATACTTCATTTTTATCTGATGCCATGTGTGTTTCACACCACTGGATTACACCTGAAATAGTAATTGTTCAATTAAAAATTCTATAAAAAAAACTCAATACAGTATTCTAAATGTGGAGAATATATATTAAATATTATAATCATGTCCTTCTGCTAAATATATAAAATATAATTTTTACTCACGCATTAACAAATTTTTGTCATGCTGACTGGCTTTCTCTAGCAGCCGTGGCAGTTTTACATTTGCACTTAATAATATGTTCATGTTCTGCATACGCAGTCATTAATACTTCAGGCTCCAGTGGTGTGACATACGCAGCTCGGCTGATTTTCACATTTACGTCCATGGTAAATCTTATTTATCGGCGTTCCATTAAGAATGCCTTTCATAGTTACATGTGAACGCGCTTCTGTCAGGGTTAACTCACTCAGAGTTGATTAACCTCGATTACTTTAACTCCAATCAGCCGTTTTGGAACCGAAAACTCGGAGTATGTCAGAGCGGGGTAAGACAACTCAGAGTTCAGGGTTAAGTTTAGAGTTTGTTAAACTCGCTTTCTGGAATAGCCCCCTGAAGAACACTAAACACGGTAAAAAACAAAACACAAGGCAATGATAATACTGTGAACAATACTACTTACAAGAGAGAGGAAAACAAAACAGACTCAGAAGGACAAGCAAGGAAATTGTAAACAGGCATGAGCAGAAACAGAAGGTAGGCTTCACAAAAACAATATTGAGCACTAAGGATAAAGTGAACGGGGGTTTATATGCTGAGGGAAATCAAGGGCCGGATCAAAGACAGGTGCACATATTTAGGGAAGGGGGCATGAGGGGGACCAAAGGATTCTGGGAATTGTGGTCCTTAGGCAGAATGAGGAGAACTGGACGAAACCAGTATGGAGTGATTTTTGTGTCAAAAGTTTCACAATAGCAAAAATAAATTTGTAAGCAAAATCCACAAAAACATTACAATAAAGTATATCTCATGAATGCAAAAAATAAAACATTTGCATTTTGACCATTTTTGGTTTCAATGTTTTTGTTTTTTTTATTTTTCCACAATTTTTGGTTACATTGTTTTTGTTATTTTGAATTTTTCCACAATTTTTGGTTTCATTGTTTTTGTTTTTTTTAATTTTTCCACAATTTTTGGTTTCATTATTTTTGTTTTTTTTTTTGCTTCTGGAATCTCTCTTTGCTTCTGCTCCGCATTTTTTTGCTTTTGATTTTTGGAACACTTTTCACGTGTGGGTGGGACTTAGAAGGTGACGTTAGCCTTGAATTTCCATTGGTCACTGACAACAGCTTTGAGTCTGCCTCTGAGACAGAGCCACGCCCAGCACGTCTGCTTCACACACAGCATTTTCAAACATGGAGGAACGCATGGTTTGTAATTCCTAGCAGCAGCTGAACTGAATTTTGCCATTAAAGTTTATACAAAGGTTAGAATTAATTGCTAAATGGTCTGTAGATATTGCAGACACTCATGTTTCTTGAACACATCAGTGTTTTCTCTCCATCCAGTTCCCTAAAACTTTGTGTGAAGCAGACGTGGTTGGTGTGACTCTGTCTCAGAGGCGGACTCAAGCCGCCTTCTAAGTCCCACCCACACGTGAAAAGTGTTCCAAAAGTCAGAAGCAAAAAAATGCGGAGCAGAAGCAAAGAGAGGTTCCAGAAGCAAAAAAACAAAAATAATGAAACCAAAAATTGTGGAAAAAAACAACCAAAAAAAACCCCAAAAACAATGAAACCAAAAATTGTGGGAAAAAAAACCATCGAAACCAAAAATGGTCAAAATGCTTGCAGATTTATTTTTGCTATTGTGAAACTTTTGACACAAAAATCACTCCATAAACTAGGAAGTGACTACAAAAGAGAGAGTGAAACCAAACAGGCGAGGAAAAACGGAGCAAAGAGTGGAGTGGAGAAAGAGAGAGAAACAGATGACAGAACAAGACTACGGACATGAACATTACAAGAACCTGCAAAGCTGCAAAGCATCATGGTCAAAAATCAGTGGGTCAAAAATGGTGGGTTAATTTGACAGCAAATATATTTTTCCTGGAAATGAAAATAAAGTAATTTTAAGTGGGCATTTTTCCAGCTTTTGAGCATTTTTTTCTGACAGTATATTTTGAATGAAAAGAGAAGTCTATTTTTATGAAGACATTTGAAGACCTGACATCTTCAGATACATCCTCCACAGTGGACGGCAGTAAGATTCTAGTAGTTTGTGTTGCATTATATATTTGGAACAACCTATACATGGTTTAAGTTTTATTTTTGTTTTTTTCATCACATGTACAGTCTGGAATAAACAACCGTTTGTGTATGTTCATCCTTCCATTGTGTCCTGTGGAGTTTTTCCAGGAATAACGCAGACACGAGTCAAGTTGCTTCAGTCACCAGGACCTTGTTCAGCTCACACACCTCCTTTAACTGCCACTTTACATCTACAAACCCTCACGTCCATTTTGCAGGTATCCAAAGTAGTCCCACATTGCTGATTTGATGCCATGTGCTTTTGCAATTCGTAAGTCAAGGTTCCATTTGCGTTAACAGCACTATTTTTTATCATGTTAAATTGAGATCGCATTAATGCGTTCTAGGGTGAGCAGTTCTGAGATGATGAAAAAGAGGACACCTCAGCACGGGTGTGTGTGTGTGTGGGGGGGGCATATAATGTATCACGTTTAAATACAAAGACATTTGTATTTGTTGTACATTAGGGGCATATGGCTGATACTTATATGAAAAACAGCTTTAATTAACAACACTAACATGCAAAAAAAAGCACTGGCCTTCAAGGCTATTTGAATATTTGAATATTTCAAATATGTAAAAACAAAATTGTACATTTCCATGACATTCTGTGCTGAATGTCATGGAAATGTAGAATTTTGTTATAATGTTGTTGGGGTTCTTTTAATTTCAAGTAATTTACTTTGCACACCACTGTTCTTCAAATGAAAATGCTGATTGAGCAGAAGGAATATCTTCCTGGGAGCCGCAAATACTTTTTGACATCTATAATGAAGATAACACTGTATATACTTCTTTTTTTCTTTTTTTTTTGGTGCTTGAACATAAATTGTATTATTATTATTATTATTATTAATTATTAATAAATATTGACAAATTATGATTATTTTTTATTAATAATTAGTAGTTACTATTAATAATATACTACTAATAACTATTAAACATTATTGTGAATAATAAAATAATACAAATAATATTAATCAATAATAAAATATTAATACATTATTACATATTACTAAATAATAATAAACTGTTAAAACATGTAAGCATAAAATTATCACCCAATTCTGTGTTTCACCTTTTCAGTCAACTTCACTCCAGCTCATTATCACCAACTTTACATTTAAGTTTGCATTTAAGGCTTGGATTTCCCTGGGTCCTAATGCTCACCCGTCTCCATTTAATATAGCGTAACATATCATTCAAGCGAACCGAACAGAATATGGGGTGGGTGAGACTAGTTTGTGAATGAAACGCTTCTCGAGTAAAATAAAATCCCGGACGTATGTGAAATTCCACCCGGACGTTTTTGTTAAGTTTCAAAAAGAGGACATGTCCATGTAAAAGAGGATGCCTGGTCACCCTAGTTTCTATCCTGTGCTCTTTAACAAACATACCATAATACAGGCTGTAGACACGCACTACACACACTACTGTAGGCAGCGAGACTGTTTTACGGAAGTGCAGTTGGCGGGGCGGGACCGTGGTGCTGTTCACTAGCAGTGATGGTACAGCTGACTGTACAGAAGCTGAACAGCTTTCTTTTGCTGACGGCTGTGACTTTCTCCTCTTCAAAAACCTTCTAGTGTCCAGGGTTAACTATTTACCACTGCTTGCTCAAGCTCCATTTGCCACTTTCTCAATTCCCAGAATGCACCGCGCAACCGGCAACATCCGGTTATTCATTTTCTCTTGTTTTCTCTTGTTATGTCTGTGCCAGCTACGCTAGTAGTGTAGCTAACTGTAGTATTGATAGCATGCAACAGGACAGCTTGCAAAGTGTTTACACTAAAAACCCACTGCATAAATTGAACATACAAGTTGACACAACAAGATATGAGGTTTAATATCCAAAGATTATCTGCATATAGTTACAAAAGCTAGTAGATATCACGTAAGTATTTACTTACCAAATACATTTGTAAACAGTGTATGTAGCGTAGCTGGCACAGACATAAACAAGAGAAAATGGTGAACCGGATGTTGCCAGTTGCACGGTGCATTCTGGGAAATGTGAAAGTGGCGAATTACTGAGGTGATTAAAGTATGACTGACAGGGTTGCCAGGTCTAATGTTTCTCAAAACTCAGGCAAGAATAACCAACTAAAAGAACTAAAATGTCCATTACTGTTTTAAATATTTTGTTAATATTATTTATAATATAGTAACCTATTTACCCAGAGTTTTTATGGAACTTTGATTTTAGATAATTGTTAATATTAATTTATTTTAAGAAACTTTAGTATCTAAAACATTTTGGGGGGGCTTTCAGCAGATCTGGCAGGGCCCTTAAGCATCCCCTTGCTCTGCCCCTGATCATGAGGCTGGTACATGAGATCCAAGAAGCCAATGCTGATTGGGCAGTTGACAAGAGTCCAGAGGAAACCTGTGAGATATGATAAGACTACAAACCAGATTCCAAAAAAGTTGGGACACTAAACAAATTGTGAATAAAAACTGAATGCAATGATGTGCAGGTGCCAACATCTATTTTATTCAGAATAGAACACAAATCACACATCAAAAGTTTAAACTGAGAGAATGTATAATTTTAAGGGAATAATATTGTTTCAAAATTTCATGGCGTCAACAAATCCCAAAAAAGTTGGGACAAGGCCCTTTTTACCACTGTGTGGCATCCCCCCTTCTTCTTACAACACTCAACAGACATGTGGGGACAGAGGAGACCAGTTTCTCAAGTTTAGAAATGGGAATGCTCTCCCATTCATGTCTAATACAGGCCTCTACCTGTTCAATCGTCTTGGGCCTTCTTTGTCGCACGGTAGATTGTGTTCACTGACAATGCTTTCTGGAAGTATTCCTGAGCCCATTCTGTTATTTCCTTGACAGTGGCATTCCTGTTTGAGGTGCATTGACGTTTAAGGGCCCGGAGATCACGAGCATCCAGTAGAGTTTTACGGCCTTGACCCTTATGCACAGCGATTATTCCAGATTCTCTGAATCTTTTGATGATGTTATGCACGGTTGATGATGATAACTTAAAAGTATTTGCTATTTTACGCTGGGTAACACCATTCTGGTATTGCTGCACTATCTTTCTGTGCAACAATGGTGGAATTGGTGATCCTCTTACCATCTTGGCTTCAGAGAGCCACTGACACTCTGAGGCCTAGTCCACACGTAGCCGGGTATTTCTAAAAAAAAATATCTCCCCTACATCGTTTTCAAAAATAATATCATGCACACGAGACCTTTTTAAGAAAAGTTTTCATCCACATGAATCCGCATAAATACACCATAGAGTGTTGTCATAAACACGCCAAGCGCATAGATGGCAGTGTAACACAAGCTAACGCCCATGTCAGCCAATCAGAATCCTTCAAAACAGAAAAGTAAGTAACAAAAAACTTCTCCTTTGCTCCTCCACATATTGGAGAAGCTGAACTTCTGAAAACAAACACGCAAAGAGTCTTTGAATTAACATAAAAATGAAAAATTCTTTGCTGGCATTCATCCTTCCACAGCAAGGCAGTCAATTACAGTGGTCGCGCATATGACATCACAGCATCATTTGTCGCAGATTGTGATGTTCTGGACTCTAAAATGCAGTTTTCATACGTACACACGCAAACGCAAAAACGGAGTTTTCCAAAATCTCCACTTTGCCCGGAGTTTTCATAATCTTTCTTTTTTTGGTGGTGTAAAACTGCGTTTGCATGTGGACAAAAGGCCCAAACGCATAAAAATATATGTGTTTATTGAAATATCCGGCTACGTGTGGACAAGGCCTGAGAAGCTCTTTTTATATCCAATCATGTTGTCAATTGACCTAATTAGTGTTAATTGGTCTTCCAGCTGTTCGTTATATGCTCAATTTCCTTTTTCCAGCCACTTAATGCTACTTGTCCCAACTTTTTTGGGATTTGTTGACACTGTGAAATTTTGAATCAACATATTTCTCCTTTAAAAAGTTACATTTACTCAGATTAAACTTTTGATCTGTCATCTATGTTCTATTACGAATAAAATATTGACATTTGCCATCTCCACATCATTACATTCAGTTTTTATTCACAATTTGTTTAGTGTCCCAACTTTTTGGAATCCGGTTTGTACAATCCCATGGGCCTTAAATGTCTTAATAATATTTGCAATGATTACCACAGGACCATCAAGCAGCTTGAAGATGGTTTTATAGTCTTTATTTTAACAGAATTTTCTTTCTGATCTCCTCAGAGAACTCTCCCTTTTGTTTTCTCTGGTCCATACTGAGGCCTTGTCCACACCTAGCCGGATATTTCAATAAACGCATATATTTTTATGCGTTTGTGCCTTTCATCCACATGCAAACGCAGTTTTACACCACCAAAAACGAATGATTATGAAAACTCCGGGCAAAGTGGAGATTTTGGGAAACTCCGTTTTTGCGTTTGCGTGTGTACGTATGAAAACGGCGTTTTAGAGTCCAGAACATCACAATCTGCGACAAATGATGCTGTGATGTCATATGCGTGACCACTGTAATTGACTGCCTTGCTGTGGGAGGATGAACGCCAGCAAATAATTTTTCATTTTTATGTTAATTCAAAGACTCTTTGCGTGTTTGTTTTCAGAAGTTCAGCTTCTCCAATATGTGGAGGAGCAAAGGAGAAGTTTTTTGTTACTTACTTTTCTTGGCTGACATGGGCGTTAGCTTTGTGTTACACTGCCATCTATGTGCTTGGCGTCTTTATGACAACACTTTACGGCGTATTTATGCAGATTCACGTGGATGAAAACTTTTCTTAAAACGATCTCGTGTGTATGATATTATTTTTGAAAACGATGTAGGGGAGATATTCGTTTTTAGAAATACCCGGTGTTCTGTCGAGTTATGCTACCTTGTCGAACCGTGCTACCCTAGTGTCTCTTTAACTGTAAAAATACAAAAGAATCACCATATTAGAGCACGTTCCCAGTAGAAGTGTATGTATTATATTTGGATAGCATAAATCACTGTATCATGATAAAGTTATGTCAATGAGAGGTCATTACAAACTGCTTTTTAAAAACTAATTATTGTATTTATTAGTATTCATTTCCATTTACACTTCTGTGCAATGACAGTGTGTCCAGGTTGTTTAATGCACAAAAAAACAGATTTATTATTTAAAAAACATGAATAATTTAAAAACACGAGAAATAATTAAAAAGTGTAGGTCGGCGCATGCGCAGTGCCTTTAGAAAGCACGTATCGATGGGTAGCACAACTCGACAGAACACCGGCTACGTGCGGACTAGGCCTGAGTGTGGAGTACATGCACAGTAGCAGAGTGATATTTTTCTCCATTTAAATAGGCTGCATGGTTGATTATAAGACTGTGGAAGTGTGATACCAATGAACAAAATCAGTCTGAAATATTACTATAATCCTTCTGTTCATAATTTTGTACAAGAATACCAACAAATATCCAGGACAATGTAAAATATCTTTGAAGAGTAAGCAATTATCTCTTGCTTTGATTTATGCTACCATATGCCAAAGGCATGTAGAAAACATATAATTTCATCACTTTTCAGGAGGAATTAAAAATTGTTTCAATGAGCTGTAAGGTAACAAATTTGTCCATGTCTGCATTTCAAAAGAATCTCAGTTAAGCCTCCTGAACCTCCAAAGAGCGACATTTGTGCTACAAGTGTGGCTTTAAAAATTAAATCTTATTACAAATTCTTATTACAAACTGTTCCTGCAGCATCTCGCCCACTCACAGCTGTTTCCTCCAGTTTTCAGATGGTTTTGTGCTCTACATACTTGATTGGTACAAAAAAAACTGTGGAATAAGTAGGATACAGGTGCTGAATTGGGGTCTCTCTCTCTCTCTCTCTCTCTCTCTCTCTCTCTCTCTCTCTCACTCTCACTCACACACACACATCCATTAGCCTATTGAGAGGAACATATGCAGAAAATTAGGCTGTGTTAACCATTCACAGGTGCAGATCATTACACATTAGATGAGATTCCTTCCACTATGCCCTTCTGGCATGATTCATACTGGAGACCCATCTAGCCTGTAGTCCACTCCTCCACATGGCAAGAAGGTTGCAATGGCAAATACCCACAATTGACATTGCTCATGCCGTGACACCACTGGAGTGGTCCTTGAGAACGAAGTAGCTTCATCGCTGACAGTTTCAGAGAGTGATGATATTGGAGAGAAGTTTAAACAGTTGTTGTGCTCATATGAGTACAATTTAAAAGGAACAGAACTAAAAACCATTTAAGTAATCAAAATAAGATGGGCTGAATGCTATATATAAGCTGAGTTGTTGTTTACAGTTGCTGAGTTGTTGTTTACAATCTACTGGTTGTTGTTTACAGGTTTTCTACAACTGGGCTAAATGTGCCTTAGAAATATACTTTAAAAGGCATGTCATGACAGTTGAGAGCTTCTCATCTTACTTAACAAGTTTACATATATGTCAGATGTTAATATTTACATAAATTCCAAAATCAAAACCATTCTGTCTATTTTGGTAAGCATGTTTCATCACTATGTATTTACTGTGCCAGAGAGTAATCTAATCCTCTCTCAGCCTACATTCCATCTCCAAAGGCTAGTAGATTATGTAAGGATTTAAACAAGAACAATGAATTATGATGGTCTGAATCTCTGATGGAACCAAAGAGAGCAAATCAGTTAGTCCTCGTTTATACACAACTCAAATGACTGAGACAAAACATTTGGAAATACTGTTTTGTAGCAACATGCATGCTCTAATCCAGAATGGAGCACCAACTAACATGTGGTTAAAAAACAACACTTAATTAATCAAGTTTAGCTTCTTTAGATTAGAACTGTAGCTGTGAGGCTAACATTGATAACAAAGACAATAATTTAACACTGAATTCATCAAATTTTGCTTCTTTATATTAAAACTGCAGCTGTGAGGCTAACGTTGCTAACAAACACAATAATTCAACACTGAAATAATCAAAATTTGATTCTTTAAATTAGAACCTAGACATGTGCGGCTAACACTGCTAACAAACACAAGAATTCAACTCTGTGAATTCCTAAAATTTTGCTTCTTTAGATTAGAACTGTAGCCATGAGGCTAACATTGCTAACAAATACAATAATTAAACACTATGAAATAAACAAATTTAGCTTCTTTTGATTACAACTGTAGCCATGAGGCTAACAAACACAATAATTCAACACTGAATTCATCATATTTTGCTTCTTTAAATTAGAACTGCAGCTATGAGGCTAACAAACACAAGCATAAAACAGTCACCTTTACTTATGTTAAACTTCTGTATTATGTGTGCTGTGTGGAGATACATACTGTGTTTTCCATGTTTTATTTGGGGATGTTCTATAGATTTGTTAACTAACTGAACCTGTTACAAATTGTGTAACTGAATGACTGGGTTACTTTACTGTTCTACTATTTGGTAGCAACATCATAGCTCCAGTTCTAAACTAAAGCTAAAACAAAAGGTTTTGTTCTGAAAGTGACAATATGCTGAATGGAACAGTTTCATCAAGTAATAAGCTTATGGAAATCATTTCCATCTGCAGTGGATAAATCAGAAATACAAAAAGAGAAATTCAAATTGTTGTCATTTATTTTCTATTTTTTAAATACATTTATATCGCGTTAAACCCACCAACATTTTTATAACACAAAAATAATTAGCATTTTAAAAATGCATTATTTAAAATTGACCTCAGGGATACAGGATAAACTATACCTCTTGAGAATAACGTCTGTATCTCTGTTCGCTTATAAAACAAAAGCTTTCCGCATACAGAAGACTGGGGAGAAGTTGAGCTGAACATGAAATGTAAAATGAATGTAACTCTGGCTATTGGTGAAATTCAAAGCGTCAGGCATTTCTCAGAACTCCCACAGCTTCAAAGACATCAAATCTTATGAGGCTGAAATTTTACATCAGTCTTTTTTCCTGACAGTCAGAGGTGGTAAGAAGCCTTTTATAAAGAGCTCTGAATACACTGAAAGCTAGGGTCACTTCAGTAGCACTGATCCTGTTGTCAGAAGGATTATGATTTTGTTCCAGCCTCCTTTAGAACATCAGGGATCTACACATAGCAGGCCATTTTTTTAAAACACCAACCAGATACACTAACTGACCACTTCATTAGAGACACTTACATTGTATCTACATTCATTTTCAATTAGATCAATTAGATTAGCTCTACTGACCATATACAATACCCTCCAAAATTGGAACAGTGAGGCCAATCACTTAATTTTTGCTGTTTACTGAAAACATTTGAGTTTTACATTAAAAGATGAATAAGTGAGAAAAAAAAATCAGCATTTCAGCTTTTATTTCCAAGTATTTACATCTGAATTTGATACACACCTTTTGTCTGAACCAATGGGTGATTTTTCTTGTGAACATAAATATTGGAACCTGTCACTGACAGATGTGCTATGTTGTCCAGGTGTGTCATGTTATATTGATTATTCAAACAACAAATTAGGCTGAATGTCCACACTCAGTTTAAGATTTGGGTTTTGCCTGTGCAGATTGTGCATTTATAGTTAGAGGAGTAACTCATATGAAAGCCAGACAGCTGTCTATGTGTGAAAAACAAGCAATTGTGAAGTTGAGTGAAGATGGACAATCAATTAGTTATTGCACAAATATTGGCCATAACCAGTACAACCGTTTGGAATGTCCTGAAGAAAAAAGTTGTCACTGGTGGACTAAGTAAGAGATGTTGTACAAGTAGACAAAGGAAGACAACAGCAGTTGATGACAGAAACTTTGTAAGTGCTGTAAAATAAGACTCTCAAATAACTATTACTGACATGAGCAATAAACTCCAGAGGGCAGAAGTGAAGGCATCACAATCTACTTTTCACAGAAGACTTCATCAATAAAAGTACAGATGCTCCAACAGAAAATGCAAACCACAAATTATCAAGGACAGGAACTCCAGGCTGAAATTTGCCAAGAAATACATAGATAAGCCTCAGAAAATCTGGGACAAAGTTTTATAGACTGATGAGACAAAGATGAACCTTTACCAATGTGATGAAAATGGCCTTCTTGGCCACTGCAACTGTGGGCGTGGCTTCTTTCACCACTGGGATTGTGAGCATGACTTCTGTCACCATGGGACTGTAGGCGTGGCCTTCGTGACTGAGGGCACGGCCTCCATGGCGTGCATGACTGAAGGTGTGGGTCCATGACCACTATGAATGTGGGTGCAACTTCTTCTGCTGCTGTGTCTGTGGGCTGGGGCGTCGTAGTGGATGGGGGAAGTGGCACTGAGTTACCAGGGCCCCAAGTGTGGAGATGGCCCTTGAGAAGTCTGGAATTTTTGTGGAATCTGCCCCACGCTTCTTGCACAAGCTGCAATTGCTGTTCTACTGCATGGCCACCTTTGCTCTCAAGCTTCTCGGGTCCACAGCTGGTGTGAGCGTGAAACACCTGACGCTCAAGGGCAGTTTCTCCTCAATAGGATTGCCCTGGGCATGGCCTTTAGGCTTTACTTTCACTGCCAAGCAGCACTCATGCTCCAATCCCCCACACAAAATTCCAAGGATCTCCCTCACATTGGCCAGTAGCAGGTGCTAGGAGTCTTCAATCCAAAGCCTAGATTCCTGCATCAAGCACTGGCCAAGATCCAAGAGATCCATCAGTTCATGTACCTCAGTCTCCAGGCTAGCTGTGTCCTTCCTTTTTTATCCATCATTTACGTCACAAGGCTGAAGCAGGAAGTGTCAAATGTAGTGGGATTCCAAAACAGACAGGCTTTGTTGACAAAACTATGAAAAAAACATGGCTATGAACTAAAACTTGACTTGGCTATGAAAAACAGAACGTGACACAAATATGGCCTGATTGTTGAATAGACGTTCTCTCAGTAAAAAACAGAGTTGACATGCAATGACGAACAAGGACTGGGACACAGAGGGAAGGCTTTATAGAGAATGTAATCACATGGAATGTACAAGCAGGGCTGTGAGCAGTCAAGGCAGGTGCTGACTATAATGAGGGCATGACGACATGACAAAGGTGGGGACATGGAGATATCACATAAACATAAATAAAAGCAAATGGAAACAAAACACATGGACCAAGATGGTGACAGACAAGGCAGAGGCAGGGCAAGAGATGAGGCATGAGGCAGGGGGGTCACAATTATGCATTTCTTACTGAAATGCTAGCAATAATGTTTTATTTACTTTTAATTGTATATAGTTGTTTATAAAATTGGGTTAAATTTACATTTGTAAGTTTTTTCGAGCTGATGTCCATTTTTTTTTCAAAAACGTCCAGAAATTAGGAGCTCTTCCTTTTCTCATATGCATTGCATTGTGGGACAATAGTATGAGTTTTGGAATTATAAGTACACTCAACTTAGACATTTGTAACCTTACCACATACACAAAAATCTGTTAGCAGTAGTGTTTAATGTGTAATATAGACACACCCTGTATTTTTTCATGAAATGCACTTTTTTAGTTAATGTTGTTCTTTTAGGGAGACATGACTAATGGCATTAATGAACTTCTTATGATGAAAGAAATCTCAATGTATGTACAGGAATTTAGACTGTAATTAATTACATTGTTACAGGTACTGTAACAGTACTTTGGACAGCATTACAGTTAAAATAAATTTATTTGTAATTTTGGTCAAGTATTCAATATAATTAATGCAAGTGACTGATCATAAAAATTACTCAAACTCAACAAAGAACGCGTATCTAGATCAAAGTTTATTATAGTTTTAGTACATCAGACTGTAATTCAGGTTAAGATTTCTCCAATCCAGGTATACTACTGCTGTAAACTACACCCCTCATTTCATCTACCTTTAATGGCAGCTATTGAGGATAAGGCTGTGACATGAAAATGTGATGTCAGAAGCTGAATGTATGGACTGGTATATTAATCATGACTGATGGGGAATTAAGGTATGGAGAGCCAATCTGGCAGTGAAGGCTATTCATAAATGTGAGAAGTGACTGATATGTAGGGTGATATGAAATGCAGAAGGAACTGTCTATGTAGGAGAGTGAATTAGCATGTGTCAAGTGGGTGCTAAGTTTCTCTGTCATTAGCTGGATATTCATGTTCATGATTTAATTAGACTGCAAACAGAACTGACATTACAACGTAGTTCATCAGTAAATTTGGTTTAAATATAGTGGAGAATGAGAAAATGTATGTGTAAATACTACAGTGTTGTTATCTCTGTTTATATTTAACCAGAAGGGAGCATGGCCTTATATTTAAAGTGTAACAGTACATTTTCACTTAAAGTTGTGATGTGGGTGGATGTGGACATATTTGTTGACACACTTTTACAAAAAAAAACCCCAAAAAACAAACAAAACAAAAAAAAATGAAAATGATAAAAGTAATTGCCCTGTTTTTATTTAGATTTATTTTTTTATATTAATATTCATATTTATTTATATAAATGTATTTATCCCACATTTAATAGAAATCAAACTTTGCCTTTGATTTTTAACTCAACTGAATATTTTAAATAACAAAACAAATGACAAAGATGGTAGAACCCTTAAAATTTTTTTGTACAAATGTTAGAAGCAATCACTGCTCAAACTGTCATGGCTTTGAAGTCTGTCTTCTCCAAATTGCATGTTTGAACTCTTTCCAGAGGTGATTGATATGATTCAGATCAGGGCTCACAAAAAGCCATTTGAGAACACTTCCTCCTCCATGTTTCACAGTCGGTCTATCTTTTCTGAAAGCTCTTTCATAGAGCTGATGTAACTTGCAGAATGTTCCTATTCTATCTAAACATCATTGTCCCAGAAGCATCATGGCTTGACAATATGTATTTTAGTAAATTCCATTCTGGTGTTTTTGTGCTTTTCCTTCAGCAGTGGAGTCCTCCTGGATCTTCCTCCATGGAGCCCACTGTTGTTTAAAAAACAACAGGTGGTGCGATTCAGACACTGATGTACCTTGCTTTGAGATCAGATTGTATCTCTTTGGAAGTTTTCCTTGCTTCTTTGTCTGCCAGTGGCACAGTTCTATTCAGTCTGGCATCATAGGAGAATGTGCATCATCAAGTAGACCTGCAGTCCGAAATGGGCAGGTGATACAGATTCAATATTCGATAGTCCTTTTGCCCTAATGTTCAAATACTACGCCGAAGTCTTTTATTTAAAAACTTAAAACAAATAGTGTGACTATTATACACAGTGACTACTGTATCTGTGTGAAGTGCATTATCAGGTTCTGTATGTAGTATGTGATTTGAAGAACAATGAATGGTGAATTGAAAGACAGGAAATTAGGGTTTTCACATTTTAGTATATGGTAAAAGCTTTTAGAGGATTGAAATGCACTCTCAGAGGCAAGAATGACCACTTACTGACAAAAAGGCTTACAGCAATACACTAGCAGGCACTTACAGTGTTGTACAGTCCCCTCCATTCTCAGAAATAAAGGCAGAGGATGGTCACTGGGTCAGTACCTTTCCTGTCACTGGTGTAGCTGGCGTAGTGTTCCTCAAGAGCTCGTCATCAGTGCTTTTAGTTGGAGAACATAATGTTATCATTTTTTTTATCAATATTTTATTCGTAATAGAACATAGATGACAGATCAAAAGTTTAATCTGAGTAAATGTAACATTTTAAAGGAGAAATATGTTGATTCAAA
>BRDA01060004.1:2435-12966 GCA_036984385.1 Crenuchus spilurus
GATTGGGAGTGACGGAGGAGGCCTCACGCCTGGTGAGTGGATTTGATTGGTGGAATAGTTAGTTAATTATTTTGAAATAAATATATCGTGAAAAGTATGTTTAAGTTTCTAACTTTAAGTTTCACGAAATGTTCACTTTAGTCAATGACATGTTCACACAACAGTATATTATTGATCACTTATTTTTTGACATTTTAGGGGAAGCTGAGCTTCCCTTGCAGTCTTAGAGCATCCGCCACTGGTGCTAAGATACTTCTTTTTATTTCAATTTTAATATATATATGTCATATATATTATTCATTTTATTAATTTGCTTTATTACCTTTTTATATATAGATAAATTTTACTTTCATTTTACACTTTTATATTTTTTCATTTAACTTCTTTTTATAGTTCTTATAAGTGATATAATTTTTTTGTTTTATTTTTATCTATTTATTTATAACCTTTTCTTGTCAATCACTTGTAAAGCACTTTGAATTTCAATCTTTGAATTTGTATGAAAAGTGCTATATAAATAAAGTTTTATTAATTGATTGATAAGGTGGTTAGTTTAGGTGAGTGGTCCGCACTCCGGAGGAGGCAGTGAGGGTTAGAAGGAACATGCGTCTCCCTCTCTTGGACATGTAGATGGAATATCTTTGTTCAAGGTGCAAAACCTAATTTCCTACCGACTCCGTATATCCAGTCCTTCCAATAAGGTCCATTCTGCTCTGGATGTCACTGCCCTTTGCAGCAGTCTGTGTCAGAGTAATGCTGTCCCACGGGAGGTAGACCTTTTCAAACAGTGATCCACTCTATCGTCTGCCTCTTCCCTGTGGTCCCCCGACAACCCAACCCAAGTCTTAGTGATACAAGCAGTCACATGTCAGGAACAAAGCAGCCAATCTCTCACTGTCACTCATACTCCTACATACCACACCCAAACACACACACACACTCAAATACACATATGCGTGGATCAATGAAGGAACGATAGAGGGCCTTTTGTTGTCTGTGATTAGATTTTCATGAGCAGAAGCAGGAGCTGTCCTGTACACCATCTGCTCTTTCACTCCCCCAAAGCCCCTGGGATATGCAGACCAGGGGTCCCGCCAGCTCCCACTGCTTTTGTTGGGCTTTGCTTCACAGCCGTAGTCAATCAACATGCCACACTGCATCAGCATCATGACAGTCGAGAAAAGGAGAGAGCGAGACTATACTGTAAAAAGAGCATCCATTTACCAATGAGGCTAGCCATTAAGATTTGATCAGATTTAGGAGGCAGTGCATAAATACTTCAACACAGTGTCTTTAAGTGCAATTCTACTTCACTCACAGGAAAGGATTTTGGTGTATAGACACTTTGAAGAATCAAATCCAAAATCCAAATTTTGTTATCCAAAATAGAGGAAGAACCACCATTTAATAAAGAACGAAGGCTGGACCCGAATATTCAACTACTTGCATTTGTATGTTTGGGCATTGAGTAGATATTTTATTTTTCATTTTGCTAAATATAGTGTAGGAGCCACATATTTATGTGCAGCTTGTATGTGTATATCTCTGTAACTACACTGTGATGTGATGGGCCACAAAGGGTTACAGCATATATTGCTGTGGTTGCAGAAGCATACTATTTTCACCACAAACACAACACGGCAACACAGAATGCTGCAAAATAACTGATTTGAAATATACATGATGAATCACAACACTACAGTTTCATATAATACACATCAATGTCATCATCACTATTTTGTATAAGTTAAAGGAGTTTGCTGCAATGCTGCAATAAATGGGAACACCACTGGGCAGAACATTTCAGTTTGGACACTGCTTTACTAGATTTTTGGCAGCTTTAAAAATCAACAGAAGGCTATACATAGCAGGCAGTATTCTAACTAGCCCCGTTGCCATGATGAAGCTGCTTCTATCTACCAATTAAACAGCAATGTTACATATGATAAAAACTGCACAGTTTACTTCGGGGAAAAAAAACATTTTGGAGCCCAAAAACTGGTATTCAGGACAGCCCTACAAAAAATGACTTAAGCATGCAAAATTTGGTTCATGGCTCTATATAGTCTTTGCTAAAGAACCCTGTTAAAAGTGTATTTTGTAGGTCCTTTTTTCTGGTGTATAGTCACTATAGCCTGTATCTGCTGCCATGCACAATTGTTATCCATTCTCTCGCCTTTCATCATTGGTCAGTTTCCAACCACAGAACTGTTCTTGGCAGGATATTTCTTGGTTCTGGATCTCTCTCTCAACCTAGCAGTGACACTAAGAATGGTCCACCACCATATCATCTCTGTTCAAAAAACATACACCAAATCAAATCTGGTCAACAGGGGTCCTGGGAAAATGAACAATGGCTAATGAGGTAGAAGGTGACTGCATAACAGATGGCTTATAGTCAGCAATTGTATGCCTATAGGGCTTAGTGAGCTTAGATAGATGGTAAAGCAGAGTTAATGGAAGTATTTGTAGTATATAATAAAGGGTGAGAATTTTGTATTTTATACATAGCTGGTGTACATATGTACTATAGCACTTAATAGCAAATAATTCCAGAAAAAAAGCTGATATTGAGAGAGTACAGCATTTGGAACAAACTAAACAATATTCCAGGACAATGTCAGTAGGGTCAGCCATTACTCATGGGTACTGGGCTCTTAATGCATCTATAGGGTTTGTAAAATATGAAATCTGTACTACTCAGCAGTGACCTGAAGAACCTGAAGGTTAATTAGCTTTTGGATAGTGTGGTCTTGTTCCTGGCTCTGGCCTATTGTCTGCAAAATATAAAGGCAACTTGACGGAGACGTATTGCCCAAAACACTAAAGGCGTCCACGATACACAATGCTGCTGCTGAGGCTGCTGTGTCAACATTCCCCCGCTGAAAAGAGTGAGTGGCCTCTGATCCTCTGATCAGTGCATACTGCCATAATGTGTCAGCAAGGGACAGGAGCTCTGAGAGAGAAAAACCAAAGCAAAGAATGGAGGAGGAGAGAGAATTCCCAGTTCCGCAGGATAAAGTCTGTATGTCTGCATTCCTGCTAAGTACAAAAGCACACATCACACTTCTTAACAAATGAAGCCACCTTACCATTAGATACGATTCAGCAGATCGATGAGGCCATTGTGAAACTCACCTAAGCAATTAAACTCAGGACACCGGAGGCACTACACGCTCACTAATAAACTCATCAACACTCTCCTTATGCTGCTGCCTACAGGGTTAAAATCACAGCCTAACTATAGTGTTCATCATCAGCGAACAGCATTGACCATTGTTAGTAATTGACTGATGAAGATGCATGATGAAATCAAAAACATCTACATAACGACTGAATGAGTTAACACAATATCCATGCAAGATACACATGATCAGAATAAAAACAAATGAATTCATGACACATTTATGCAAATCAGGACTGGCAACTGTCGCCAAGGCCACATGATGGGTTAGCAACTGGTCATCTGGAGCTGAATGATGGGCATGAGCCCACAAGCACACTAATTTTTGTTTGCTTGATATGATGGTGTCAAAACTGCAGCTTAATTTTCTCTCATCTGTAATTGGTTGTGAGTGTAAGAGGCGGAGCTTGTGCTGAAGGTGAGGCATATGTGCTTCCTGCACCTGTTCATTACATCTGCTGGAGGAGGGGCTGAGAAAGTGACTGAACATTCACACCAGCCAGCCCCCACACACACTCTACAGCTCTCTCACTCTCTCTCAAACACACACACACACCTGAGCTGTGTCTGAAATCAAAGCCTATTTACAGTGTTGTGTTCTACATAGAGTGTCTGCCATTGTATAGTGCTGTCTGAATTCTCAGTGAACAATCTGATTCCCTATACAGTACAATATATTGTTACCCACAGTGCCCCAGAAATATACTGAATAAGTCAAACAATGTACACTTCTTTCAGGCTAATTTACCACAATGCACTGCTGGAAGAATCAACAAGAGCAAATTCAGGGTATAAATGTAATATATAATTATTATTAATATATTATTGGCAATTTGTAATAATATAGTATCTCAGATTTGTATTTATTGTCATGACAAACTACATTACAACATGGAAAATATACCTAAAATGTGTTGATGTATTTTGATATTGCCAGTAGCTTGCACTATTGATGTTTCTATTATTCCATTATAATATTATTTTGTTATAATTGTATATAATAGATTGTTTATATGGCAAAATGTCAAGATTTGTTTCCAGTGTTGTCTTAATTCATTCTCATCTCCCCCCACTGCTACCCTATACTGTGTTCTATATAGAATATTGTAACTAGTGATCAGTGAATGAGTTAATACAAGATAAACTTCACTTCAAATTAATTTTAAAATTTCAATTTTATCTCTCTCTCTCACACACACACACACACACACACACACAACCTCCAAAGTAGTGATATACTGATTCACGGGATGGCCGATTAAGTTATTGCTGGTTTTAGATCATTGGTAATGGGCAATTATTTTTAAACAACTGGCCTGAGTAATCAAAAAAGCCAAACTAAAACATTTACAGGCACATCTGCAGGCAGCCTCAACAGTGTGGCAGCTATAGAAGAATGTTAGAGCTCCCCCTAGTGTCAGCCACAACCCTACAGGCAGAAAAAGACATGGCTTATAAACCTATCCTTTCAGCAAATATTGTATTTCTTATATTTATATTTTAATCAAATGCAAAAAACACACAGTATTGTATAATCAGCCATCCTGCACGCTAAATATCAGCATCCATCATTGGAAAAACCCAAATCGGTGAATTAATTCTATAAACATATAAAAACAATTCAAAGCCTTTAGTACTTTAGTACTGCGTTCTTTAATTTGAGACTTATTATATCAGTGGCAACATACAATTGCACAGCACTTAGTTCTGATGGATGGATGGAGAAGGAAATTGAGGCATCCAGTACCTTAAAGACATTCAGTGAGTGCTGATACAGAGCATAACAGCAGTGGGACTCTTAACTATACATGTATCACTCCGCTTTACAGGTGTGTGCTATTAAACATTAACTAATCAGAATCTCACAGACCACCAAACCGACTCTTATTTCACCGCTTTCATAATAAATGGAAAAATGCAGATAAATGTACATGATACATTGTAACTGATCTGTAGTAACACAGAGCTGGCAACTAGTGAGCAGGAGACTAGCAGGAAACAGGGAACTAGTGAGTCTCTGTACTGAGTGGCAACAGTCCAGATCCAGTCCAGCTGCAGAACTATTTGTTTTGGTGGAACAAAAACATGATTAAATCACTTTTTACTGTTAATAATTGAGGATTGTAGAACTGCTGTATAAAAGCATCATCACACATGTGGTTACACTGTTATACTGAAAATCAGTCACTTCTTCTGCAGCTTTGTGCCTATGACCTAATCACATCTGTGCTGATATTCACTTTAACAGCACAGCATCAAGTGTGATGAAGTTTAATCATAGTACCGTCTCACACACAGATGTGCACACACAAGGGGTTGCACAATTACCATGGCTGCTGCTAAGAGAAGTGGGCCTGGGAATAAAAGGGTCAACAGGTTTGATCACCTCAAACAGAAGGACAATCTAAAGTGCAATGCATCTGACCCCCAACTGCTCCCCAGACAATGTGGATGATGGGCTGTCAACTGCCCCCTAGAGAGTCCGTGCTCAGTAGTGTGTGTGTGTGTTCACTGCACAAGGATAAAGGTGGCGGTCAAATTCCTGTCTGTCGCACTGTGGTCAACTGCTCAACTAGTGGTCATTACCAAAAAGTGATAACTAGGGATGCACAGCAATAAAATTCAAAACCAAAACCGAAAAAAAAGGTTTTTAATTTATGCAAAGCATTATTAAATTAGTAACTAAACTACTTCCCAAAATAGCTGTATAACTGTACATAATAATTGTATTTTGTCAGGAATTGTCTGTATTTTAATAACACTGACATCATTAATTTTAATAACATGAGCTTAAGTGATTATTCTTTTATATTTGTACATAAAACAAATGATAGAAAAACTACAAGACAATAGTACATGAATATGTATAAAGATACATATATGTTACATTATTACTAATATTCATGAAAATGGCTAAAATGAATGATGTAAGCCACATGGATGTTTTGAGTGTTTAATGTGAGTGTCATTGGCTACAGACACTGAAATACTTCACATTTCCTCTGATAATTGTGAAATGGTCCTTAACAATGCAGCGGCTAAGACAGAGCTAACACAAAAACAAAGCTAAGCGGCTGTATTCTGGCTTCATCATAAGTGTAGTTTAGTAAAGGTTGTGCATGCAGTTTGTTGTCTTCTTCCATTTCACCACCAAAGTGTAACTGTGCTGGTGAATCTGTGATTTGTTACCTGCTCAGGAAAACAGAATTCTGAATGTCTAACAAATGTCCGACATTAAACTAACTTTACTGCAGAAAAGCAGCAGTTCTACAGCCAGGAACTAGTAAAGGTAACAGTGTCATTAAAAACGTACCTATCTTTTCACCTATTCGGCCGAACACCTAAAGTTGCTATTTATGGCTGAATAATTGTGGTTGCCAAATATTCAGCTTATCCCCAGTAATAATAATAATACATATCCTGAGCATCAATGGAAAGTACGTCGTCAATAGCTTGTTTATAGTTTCTAACGGGTGAGAGATGCTATGATCTGTACTGCAGAAGTTTTGTTTCTTTCAGTCAGTTTCAGGCTCAGACACTCTGCTCACTAAAGCAGAGGTTTAATGAAGCTTTAGAAACTCTTCACGGCTCTCAGAATGCCGGCACTCGTCTCTGTCTGAGCTTCTGTGTTTATTGAGCTGTTTAGCAAAAGTTCACACTGTGCTGTTTAAAAGTTAATAGCTAGTTTGAAGCCATTAAATAAACTTCACTCTGCAAATGCCGAGCAGAAGCAGGAGGGATTTATTTACAGTGTGTGCACACCGAGAGAAAAGGTTTGCGATTGGTCCGTTTCCTTTCAGACACATCAAAGTCTCGCACTGTCAAAGTCAGCGGTCCTAAAAACCAGCACGTTCTAGATTACGAGCCTGTATTTGATGTGCTGCTTAATGTGACTATTCATTGCTGCTGCACTTCAAGGCTCTGACCTTGACTAGCTGACTGCTACACACAGCACAGTAGTGACAGTTTTGAGACCACGCAGGGAGCTTGTCAGCCATACTGTAATTCTATTGTACTGAACTCTGAACTCTTATAAATAATCATGAAATGATGGCCTAGCCCACCATACAACATCCTTAGCAAAGTATGACCAGTATATTCAAAAATATGTCAGTAAAAATACTGCCAGTGATGTTAATATTGGGAAGGTTGGTTCCGAAACTTAACATTTTATATATTTCACTAAATTAATCTAACTTTACATTTGACTTTTGATGTGCATCCTTGGGTGGTGGTGGCTAAGGGGGCAGGGAAGGGTGAGGGTGGATGCAGCAGGGGTGGGGGGTGGAGGCTGTAGGAACCGTGTTAGGGATGTATCTCTGCTCTCTGCGGATGTTCATATCTGCTCTACAAAATAAGCTTTTATTTACTGTTGATGTATTTTGCATGGGGTTTCACATGTTTTATGCATGTGATAATGCCTGTGTTGAGTTTCAAATGAAGGGAAGGAGATGGCAGTACACACACACACACACACACACACACACACAAACAATCATTAAGAGGTTTTCTCCTACAAGTAAGGAGTTATTAATTACTGGAGTTAAACAGTAATAGATCAATTTTTAACCTTAAGCTCAGAAAGCAAACACTTTTGTTTTGGCTCTTTAATGTTTTTCTTAATCAGAAAATGATTTTGAGGACCTTGAGGATGGAAACCATTAAACTCTCCCTGAGCATTCAAAATGTTCATCATGTTCTGTGACTGTAAAAAGAGTAACAAGAGCAGAGAGAGAGAGAGACAGAGAGAGACAGAGAGAGAGAGAGAGAGACAGAGAGAGAGAGAGAGAGACAGAGAGAGACAGAGAGAGACAGAGAGAGAGAGTCAGAGAGACAGAGAGAGAGACAGAGAGAGAGACAGAGAGAGAGACAGAGAGAGAGACAGAGAGAGAGACAGAGAGAGAGACAGAGAGACAGATATTGGGGGATAAGGGCAGAGAGAGAGATATACAGTCAGAGAAAGAGAGAGAGAGAAAGACGGAGAGATAGAGAGAGAGAGATGCAGAGAGAAACAGAAGAGTGATAGATAGACAGAGAGAGATAAAGGCAGAGAGAAATATATATATAGAGAGACAGAGTAGAGTGATAGACAGAGACAAAGACAGAAAGAGAGAGACAGACAGAGAGATATAGACAGAGAAAGAGACAGAAAGAAAGAGAGAAACAGACAATGAGAGAGAGAGAGAGAGAGAGAGAGAGAGAGAGAGAGAGAGAGAGAGAGAGAGAGAGAGAGAGAGAGAGAGAGAGAGAGAGAGAGAGACACAGACAAAGAGAGACAGAAAGAAAGAAAAGAAAGACAGAGAGACAGACAGAGGGAGAAATCTACCCACACATTTCTCTTATCATCAGCCTGCAGGGTGTAAATCAGTCTCAGCCAGGCGTGATTCCACCTGCACAAAGACCATCTGCCCCTAGGGCACAGTCCAGCACCTTCCACATCAGCGGGGCAGCCAGACTTTCATTTCAGGGGGGTTCTGGTTGCACGTCTGGGGGCCAGAACACATTCTGTTCCAAAATTGTTACCACACTGAGCATGACATCCACTAAGGAGCTTCCTTTATTCAAAGAACACCCCCCTCCTCTCCCCATTACCATCAAAAGAGAGAAAAGAGGCATTTTAAAGCACATCATCGAGGGTTTAGGATAATTAACCAGACGACTCCAATTTACAGCATTTAACACAGACATTTCAGAGCTACTACTGCAGCTTATGATTATCATCCTGTATGTGTTCAGACCCGTGTGGAAAGGTAAGCAGATATCAGTGATGACTGACAAATCAAGCCAACGACGGTGCTTCAGAGGTCGTGTTGGGAAAGAGAAATGAGACAGCCTGCTAAATAACATTAAATCATACTACATAAGGATTTACATGGATTATTGAGGTATTATTACAGACAAGTTACACTGTTTATTACTATGGTCTTTGCTGTGTTTCACAAAGTAATTGGAGGAAAATTCCCAGCATTTAAAAATGTACGTCCAGTTCACGTGTCCCAGTGGTTCAGACAAATTGTGCTGTGTTGTTGTGTGTGGTTTTCCAAAAAAGTTGCAGGTCTGATATGGTACTCTAAAAATGAATTATCCAAGATGATGTACATGGCATTGTAGATGATTTATATAAAAAAATAAAATAAAATAAAAAAACAACAACAAAAAAACTTTGACTGTATAACTTCAAGAATGAAGTTAATATCACAATAAAAATTAAAATAAATAAAATAATAATAATAATAATAATAATAATAATAATAATAATCTGGAAAAAAACATGAAATCAAAAAATTAAAGTACATAGTTAAGAATTTCTTATTGATTTCAATGTAATTAAACAGCTTTTTGGTGTCCAGTTCATAATAAGTAATTTTGCAGTACATAATGTTTGACTATATAGAATATAACAAAAAAACTGAGCATGTGAAGATACAATCCATTTTACTGGCTTAGAGACATTAAGAGAAGACCAGTTCACTTGAAAAGACAGCTATGTTTAAAACAGGTGAAGGTAAAAGAGGAAGAGAGAGGATTGCAGCAAAATGGGTGGATACAACAAATACACCATTCAGAAGCCTGAAGAACCAAAGAGAAGACGAGATGTCCTGGAGAAACACTACTGATGGTGAACAGGAGTTGGAATTGACTTGACTTAACACTACATTTAAACAGTACATTTAAAAATATCAATCATCACTGTAGTAAAAACATGAGTCAGTAAGTTTCTCCACAGTGTGTGTGTGTGTGTGTGTGTGTGTGTGTGTGTGAGACAGAGTAAGTTTTGACACTGCAGTATATATAAACAGAATGCCCTGCTGCACACTGATATGCAGTGAAATAATGCTAAACAGTGCGTAACACAGCAGATGGTGTGTGTAGGTGTGTATTTTTGTGAGAACTGATCACATGTAGCTATAATATAGGATATCTGAGTGTTACAGGTCAGAAGTTTAAGAGGGAGGCCAGAGAGTCTGCAGGGGACAGTGTGGTTTAATTTAGTTACTAATTTTATAATAATTTATATACCAAACCAGTCAAAGGTTTGGACACACCTTCTGGACTTTTTCATGATTTAAAAATGTTCTGCATTTTAGATTAATACTAAAGTCATCCAAACTATGAGTAAATACATATGTAATTATTTAGTAAACAAACAAGTAAACAAACCAGATTCATTCATTCATTCATTATCACACCCGCTTAATCCTTATTAGGGTTGCGGTTAGTCCCCCACCCCCTCACTGGGCGCAGGGCAGGGCATTACACTATTCAACTAAGCCCAGGACAGGGCGCCAGCCCATCGCTGGGTGACACACACACACACACACACAGACACACCTACGGACAATTTTT
>BRDA01060004.1:12976-41069 GCA_036984385.1 Crenuchus spilurus
AGTCACAAAAATAAAAATAAAAAAGGATGTTACATTCACTTCTGATACTTCCTTGTGTATTCCTCAGTGCATCATTTGAATTTTCACAATTTCTCCGTTCTTTACTTTCAGTACTTGAGAATTGTTCTGTGTCGACAATTGACCTTCGGTAAGGTCCACTGCAGCTTTCTTGGCATTTTCTCAGTCAGCTTTATGAGGTAGTCACCTGGAATGGCTTCCAGTTAACAGCTGTGTCTTGTTAAGAGTTCATGACTTTCATTTCTTGCCTCTTTAACACTTTTAAGTTTACTACGTGACTCCTTATGTGTTCCTTCATAGTCTTCACTTACATTGTAGGAAAAAATAAAAATAAAAACACTGAATGATAAGTCCAAACTTTTGACTGGTACTGTAAATGAAGAACCGTGTTCAGTATCCAGCTTTCTGTGAAATGTTTCATTCTGTTCGGTTTTGGCCAAACCTTTCTGTTCAGTGCATCCCTAGCGCGCGCACACACACACACACACAAACACCCAAGTGAAGAGAGCAGGATGTGCTTGAAGGATAGAACATTTCAAGTGTTTTTGCATGCAGCTGTCATTTCAAATTAATGCTCAACACACCTAACCTCACACCATTAAATGTGTGTGCGTGCATGCGAGGAAGATGTTCTGCAAGTTTGAAGTTTTATGATAGATATATATATATGCCTAACAACGCACTGTGACATTTAATTATGATCTAAGAATGTGACTTTGCACATGATGGAAATGTGGTTGTGTGCATTGTGGGGAGTCAATACCATCTAATGCCATTTAATGCAATTTCACTGCAGTCTGCAAATGATGTGCATCAGCATTTCACTCAGGCAGTCCTGGCTCTGAGCTCTACTGTCATTACCAATTTGACATTTTGTTCAACATATTGTGAATAAAACCAATCATAAGAGCTTCGTTTTGGTTATGTTGGGTTTCTAATGAAAGACGAGGCTTGATTTGGTCAAGGATTCATTTTCAAAGGCATCAATGGTCTTTCAGTCTCTATCTTATTGTCCAGCGTTCACTTCCATAAAGAACCACTGATGTTCACAGTCTGGACTGACTTTTGCTTTGTTTACAATGTGAATAACAGTGAAATAGTGTCTTCTTTGGGTGATATTTTGTCCTTACAAAATAAAAATATATTTACAACATTACCATAACACACATGTACCACAGCATGTACCACTCCTCCATAAATATATTATAAAAGTAAATGTGATGTCAAAACTACTTTAAAAGAGGCATCAGGCAGCATGCGTGTAAATATTCAGTGTAATAACTTGAAGCTATTAAATGTATTAAATTTTTTGGACGTCTGGTTCCCATCACCAACACTGTGAGAAATTCTGACCTTTAATAGGCACATGGTGTATATAGCTAATTAGGGTACTAACACATCTCCAAAATTTTAATATTTAAAAAAAGTTCACTTGTGTTCATAATTTATTTAATGTTGACACTGTTTAAATATCAATTTAATAAAAAATAATAATTTGAGATTCTGGATTCGATTTTCATGAGTTAAAAGCCAAACTGATCAACAGTAAAACAAAAAATGGCTTGAAATATTACTTTAAGCTTAATGAATATAAAATATGACTGTTTACCTTTTTTAATTAAATGATGAACAATTTCTTGAGAGGCACTAGTACAATTAGCCATGTTAGCCTTATAGCAGTCATATAGATGAACATTTCAAACACACACACACGAGAAAAATCTCATGCTGACCATGTAACGGTCATATAAAATACAGAGAGAACATTTTTAACCAATCAGGGATTAGCATGGCTGAGAGATCGATGACCGCTGACTCACATCCTGTCGGAGCTACTCAGACAGCCATAGAGGCAGCCACGCAGATCTATTCAGAGACACAATTAAACATTAAATCGCTTGTTACTGTGCAGCGGGTGGGGGTGGACTAGCTAACTCGTTTGTTCAAGCACAAAGAACAGCATACACACTCATACATACTTTTGCCTTTATATTAACCAACTGGCAAAGCTCTGCTTTCTTCCACAAGTAAAGAAACTTTCCACACAAATCAGACAAAAGCACTAAACAAAATGAACACATACTGTGTGGTTCTGTCTATCTGAGATTAATTAACAGCTCAACATGGTGTGACGCAATGATGATTCAGCTATTCAGGTTGTATGATGCTCATTGGGAGGCTCTCCATGTACCAAAAGTCCATTCTCAGTACACATTCACTACAGCAGCTCTACAACATTCAACAAAGTTAGCATTTTCTGAGATGCTACCACCCATTACCCGGTACCCTGTTATGTGCTTCTGGATATTAGACACACTGCATCCATTGCCCGGGATGATTGTTTTGTTTTCTGCTACAACTATCTGGTTGGCAGTGGCATGCCAGGTTGCATTCATTCCAAATCAGCTGTGGTCTTAATATTCTGAAATGACTGTGTATGTTCCTGATTACAGCATTGTGTTTTGTGCTTGCATTAGCAGCAAGAACCATTTGCAATAAGATACTTCATATCTCTTATCCCCTTTTGACATGTGACTTTCACTCAACCCATCATGAAGTCCAGCTTGGTATCGAAACATGCAAACATTAAGCTACATATAAACTTGCCATGGCTCCTAGACTATATTTAGCCAAAAAAGCAGAAAAATCCAAAAGCACCAATTAAAAACGGAATACCTACCCATTAAAGGAATATAAAAACAGTCAAATATTTAGGCCCAGGCCTATATTCAATTAACTTTAATGAGTGTGCTAGTCCATCAGAACATCCTGCATGTGCATGTGACATTACATCCGTTTCTTTCTCTCTTCTCTTGTGGTGCCTTCCTCCCATCTTTACTCAACATAATCTTAACATACACACACTTTTTTTCTTGCTTGCAAAAACAGTTTCACAGTTTTGTTCACCCCCCCTCTCCCTCTCTCTCTCTCTCTCTCTCTGGCTCTCTCTCAGCTGCTCTGCCTGTTTGAACTGTTCCATTCTTACTGCTTTTACACTGTCAGCCAGTTCACAATATATGAGAAGGGGAGAGAGGCAGAAGATAAGGCTTTGTGTTTTTCTGCTGAGGTGAAAGATTTGGAGGAGGAAAAGAAAGCCTTGCAGCTCTAGAATAGCTGTCTTAAATAAACACACTAAGCCAAAGCGCTGATGCGTTTGGTTGGCCGTATCCGCAGTGCTTTTAGCTTGGGCTAAAACCTCTCCTGACCGATCAGCACTGTAATCAAAAACTGTGAGAGCAAATACATCACCACTTATTATGAAAGCAAATACATTTACATTTATGAATTAAGAGATGCTTGTATTCAGTAACAGAGTTTCAACATAGAGTTGTAAGTAAACGCAGTGTTAGGAGTCTTGCCCAAGGACCCTTACTAGTACAGTGTAGGCTTACCAAGGCCTCCCATGTAGCAGGTTTTATTCAAATCTAATACATTCCACCAAACCGCTACAAATCTGCATCATACTGAATTGCTTAGCATCATATTAATTTGCATTGTACTGTGCTGAACCACATCACATTGAATGAGCATCACAATAGGGCTGAATACAGTATTACATTAGTACTTGATTCATATTTGTCTTTAAAGTATCAGATCGCTGTCAATGTGTATCACATCAGCTTCAGGTCTCAGTGATGATAAAATCTTGAGGCGGATAATTCTACCCAACTTTAAATATGTAATCATGAATTATTACTAGAAATATAAACAATTATAACATATAAACAACACATATTTAAGCAATTTTGATCAAATGCACCACAGTAAGCTTTTCTAGGCATATTACTCATATCTTACTTAACTCTTTCAGTCAACTTTTTGGTAGATTTTGAGTTGCTATATCTAATTGAAGAAGGTGTTGAACCTGATTGTGCTATCTCTACCAAATGGTAGAGCTATCTTAGATTAAAATCAACAGAGGTCACTAGAGATGCAACGTTGTCTTGTGTCTGAATGCAAATCAGCAATGCTTTATAGCCATCTAAAATTCACTGGATCAAATGCAGAAAAACCATTGGTGGTGCTGCACCACCACAAAGATAAGCAAAAAAGTCACAAAAGTTAATAATGTTAGCATACTATTGTACTTCTAGTAAGGCATTTGTTTGTCTTCAGATTTTACCATAAAGTGGTACTCAACCAGTTTGTTAGAGGGGTATTTAAAAAACAAAACAAAACAAAAAAAAAAGGGGTTAGACAATGAAACTGAAACACCTGTCATTTTAGTGTGGGAGGTTTCATGGCTAAATTGGACCAGTCTGGTGGCCAATCTTCATTAATGTCACATTGCACCAGTAAGAGCAGAGTGTAAAGGTTCAATTAGCAGGGTAACAGCACAGTTTTGCTCAAAATATTGCAATGCACACATTATGGGTGACATACCAAAGTTCAGAAGAGGACATTGTTGGTGCACGTCTTGCTGGCACATCTGTGACCAAGACAGCAAGTCTTTGTGTCTAAATGTTATTGAGCCACTTTGGGGTGTTTTGGAGGAGCGAGTCAGGAAACTGTTTCCTCCACCAGCATCACGTAGTGACCTGACCACTATCCTGCAAGAAGAATGGCTTAATATCCCTCTGACCACTGTGCAGGACTTGTATATGTCATTCCCAAGATGAACTGACGCTGTATTGGCTGCAAAAGGAGGCCCTACACCTACTAATAAATTATTGTGGTCTAAAACCAGCTGTTTCAGTTTCATTGTCTAACCCCTGTACATACATACACACACTTCCAAAACATTCCTTCTTCTTTCTTGAATCTGGAAAAATGAACAAGTGCAAGTTTCATTAGATTCATGGTGTTTATGGCCCCTGAATGGCTCAGAGGACAGAGTTGGAATCTCGGTCATCCTGCTTGCCGTGTGTGTATGTGCGTGAGAGATAGATAGATAGAGAGATAGAGAGAGAGAGAGAGAGAGAGAGAGAGAGAGAGAGAGAGAGAGAGAGAGAGAGAGAGAGAGAGAGAGAGACAGACACAGAGAGAGAGAGAGAGACTGTTCACACAGTATTATTTATCATTTAATTACCTTTTGTATAAGCATTTTGGTATCTAGTTCATAACATTTTGATAGAATAAAGATGCTGAGTGTTTCTAAACTTTTGAACAGTAGTGTATAGGTGGCTGTGATGGTATACATGCTGTGATGATGCTATTCTCCCTGCAGACTGCAGGTGTCACTGTCACAGTCCACACTGAAGAAGTAAAGTGAGAAATCTTCTGTAGGGCCACATAAAGCAGCATTAAAGACTCCAGACTGCAGCTGGAGCCAAAAATAGAGTCACAACACTGACACACCAGACAGATGAGAAAAGGGACTGCTCAGACACTGAACAACACAGACACACACACAAATGTGAAGGCAGAATTCGACTGGTTCTTACTGATTACTGAGATCATATTTTTCCTCTTTTATACATGCAATCAAATCCGCCATGCTGGCGGCACAGACACAGGAATTAGCACAATGATGCTCAGGCTCTCAGACTCCGCTACACCCTCCACCCTCCTGCATCCACAGCAACCACCCCAGCCAGGAAGGGCTTAGCTGAGCTGCAGTAACCATGGCGACGGGCCAGCACAGGCCAAGAATGGGTTTCAAGGTGAGCTGGTGAGAATCAGCCGACTGGAGGGAGATGGATGGAAGTGCTGCAGCTGCGTGTGTGTGCACGCGCATTTGTGTTAAAAGATGAGGTCAGAAAAAGGGCGATGAACATCCTTCCATATCTCAGCCCTGTCGTGACTGGCAGCTGCTTTCTTGGAAATAAAAGCTGTGTATGAGCGATGCACTCTGCCTCACTGCTTCGCTGCCTCCAAAACTGGGGTTTACCAACTTTTGCTGTTCAAGCCTGATTTCAGTTTGCTGACATCTGACCTCTGTGCCACATTCATGTTGTTAAGTGCCAAACAACTCTGCCATAAACATACCCAAATTTAACCACAGAGAGTGGGCACTGCCAACTGTACATGGAAAAATGTTTACATCAATTCACAAAAATTCTTTCAACCATAATGAAAATTATACTAGATACAAGTAGAGTTAGACCAGGGGTGTACAAATCCAGTCCTGGAGGGCCGGATTCCTGCAGAGTTTGGTGATCTTCCTGATCAAACCCACCTGATTCAGCTCAGCAGGTAATGAGCAGGTTTAATTGTAGTGTCAGAGCAGAGGAATCACCAAACTCTGCAGGAATCCGGCCCTCCAGGACTGGATTTGGACACCCCTGAGTTAGACCAAGTAACAATAGTGTCAGTGAGTTCTACACTTTACCTTTCAATACTTTGTGAAAGTTATTTGAATGCACCACCAGAGAGATAAGCCAAGTTGTATAAAAAAGTTAGCATCTATTTTTGTGTTGTGATTTTACCATAAAGGTCCACCTCAACCATTACAGGGGTGTATGAATGAAAGAATGTTACTTATATAGTGCCTTTCTAATACCCAAGGATGCTTTACAATCAACACAATCCATTTACACACCGACAACTCAACCCCACACACCGACGAAAAGCATCAGCCAATCACAGCATCTCAACCGGAAGTGACCGTCCATCTGGAGGACTGCATCAAGCCATAGGGGATCACCCAGGACAGAGTGCCAACCATATCTAGGCATACACAGATACATCATACACACACATTCATGCACACACACCAGGGTCATTTACAGCTCCAATTCACCTGATCTCCATGGTTTTGGACTGTGGGAGGAAACCGGAGTTCCCGGAGAAAACCCATGCAGACACATGGAGAACATGGAAACTCTGCTCAGATGGGGACTCGAACCCTAGAAATCAGCAGTGAGAGGTGAATGTGCTGACCACCAAACCACCAAGTCACCATCTCAACCAATGTTACACACACACACACACACACACACACACACACACAATATAAAAAAATGTGAAAATAGTAAAAAATTAACAACTGCAAGTTTCATAAGATATTAGTACTGAAATCAAAATTCTGGTATCGTGACAACCCTACATTCAGGTGTGTCATGTTTGGGCTAGTAATGACACTGACCTCCAAGTCTAAACCTCAACTGATGTGTCTGGGATTTTATGATGGGAACATAATGAGGCTGCATCACACCAACTACAAGTACCTTGTGAATACAACAAAAGAGCAAAGTCACATTAGGACCATCGGTTTCACAAGAACATGTCACTGATGTAACAAAATTGTTCCTCTTAAACCCTGCAAGCCCAGGCACAGGCTGCTCATGACCACTTCATGTCAAAGAACTCACATCTCACGTGTCCATCCAGCAATACTACTAGCATCACAGTATCAAAGATACAGGCTGCAAGCTGAATCAAAGTAAGTATAAATAAAACATTGTCTCCGAGTTAGAACTTTCTCCTGTGTGAGCCAGAAAAAGCTGGTTCTCCGCTTCTCTATCTCTCTCTTTCTCTCAACACTGCTAGAGAAAGGTCAGCTGACGGCCAGCCCCACCTCTTCCAGCTACTCCAAAAAGAGCGCATGGAAGTTATGCACAAGCAACTTCCATATCCTGATAAACAGATCAAAAC
Organism: Crenuchus spilurus; assembly: GCA_036984385.1. Classification (NCBI taxonomy): domain Eukaryota; kingdom Metazoa; phylum Chordata; class Actinopteri; order Characiformes; family Crenuchidae; genus Crenuchus; species Crenuchus spilurus. Next base: position 20,531 of record BRDA01060004.1, read on the forward strand.
AGGCTTTTGGTTAGCTTGAGTATGGCTCTGTTTTACTCATGATAACTTGCACTGCACACTGTGGTACACAGTAAAATTCACTTTTAGGATTATCCCATTTTTGGGCCTTGACAAATACATTTTCTTCCTACTTTTATTAGATACTGAAATCAAATTTAGAGTAGGGCTGAGACGATATGGCCTAAAACCAATATTGCGATATATTGAGCAGTTCACCTCAAAAACAATAAATGGATGATAATACTAATACACACATACTCCAAAAATAAAGAATGTGTTAGGCCAACATAAATACTTCACAGCTAGTTATATTGATGGTACATTTGATGGTACATTTCCCTTTTTATTATCACTTTAATTAACTTTGAACATGAACGTAGCCAACAAAAAAGACAAAACGACTTTTCTTTTCATTTTTTTAAGACACCGAAAATACCGACATGGGCAAAATGACGTCGGTTATTGTCATAAGTTTCGGTATCGATAAATTTGCGGTTTATTGCCCAGGCCTAATTCAGAGACAAAAATAGTAAAGGGGGAAAAAAATAGCTAGGTTAGCCATATAACCATTAACTCATACTGCTGCAACCAGCTTCTCTAATTAGCGGATGTGAGGAGTCCTGTTTGGTCATGTGACCTTTGGCATTATTATCTTGTACTGGAGCTGTGAGGCACACAAGCTAATACCCCACCTCAAAGGATGGATGTGGTCCCCCTGCAGCAAAACATCAGTGAACATCAGTCCAGGCTTGTACGTAAAACTGACTTTCACTTTAAGAAGTAGTTCTGGGGCTAATGAAAAAATTCAATTATAGCTCTATAGACCGGCCATTCCATGTGTCATCTCTGGTCATTTTTCTTTGATTACTTTTTTTAAAAAAAAAATTTTTTAATCATTTTTGCCAATTTTATCCCCAATGTAGTAGTAGCCAATTAGCCCATCTCATCCATTAGGACTCTCCCAATGACTTTTGCAATATCCCTGACTCTAGGAGGGTGAAGACAAAAACTGTTAATCACTCAAACCAATTGTTGTAGTACATAATTCAAGATCTTAATATCAATACCAAAATATAAAAAAATACAATCAAATCACTTCAGAATCAAAAATCCTCAATGCAGTGCATTTGTAAACTGCTGTGTTGGAACATGTCAGGAACACTGTTAGAGTTCTGTTCTCTTGACCACATGACAGACACGGACCTTTTGTGTCCAATTCTGTTTCAGCAACTGAACTGAAGGTCATGTTAGCGTAAACTGGACTGCAACGAAACCCGTGATCAGAATTAAAGGAGCTGAAATGGAATTGACTGACCCAACTGAGTTCATGATCATCCCGAGGCGGTCCAGTGAGTGTTTTGTTGTGTAGGACCACGTGTGTTTGAGTGTGTGCTGTTCCTACAGCTGGATCTCATCAACACACACACTGGAATGAATATACATCATTAACTCAGCATCCCACACACTCTTAAACACAGCCTGCAGCCAACACTGGGTAAGAGCACTTCTGAGGTCACTGTTCTACAGATCACAGTTTTAACAAGCAATTTACTTCTCCCAGGTCACAAAAGGTTGTGTCTGCATTTATTGATAAGCGTGTGTGTGACTAATTTAAACTCCAATTATCACATGCATTTCACAATAGCCATATTTTACATGTAGCCTAATAATTTATTAATGATCTGACTAATAGTTCAATCTGAATGTTCAACTCATAAGACATATATAATAAGACATATAACTGCTACTATCTCATTATATTCCAAGTCTGACGCTGTATGTTCTGAACATGTGCTTTTGTTTATAATAGTGTACACATGTTAAAATACAAAAGGTGTCAAAAGTATCGACATTCATTACTCAGGTAGAAGTATAGATACTAGGGTTTAAAACGACTTTTATAGAAGTTGATGTGTGAACTTAAGCTTTTTACTCAAGTAAAAGTACAAAAGTTCTGGTTTCAAAACTACTTAAAGTATAAAAGTAATGTAAGGAAAACAAATGCCAAAACTTAAGCTGTGCCACAGGGGCATATAGTGCACTACCCCACCCCCAAAATAATTTTTTTCTAAAAGTCATAATGATGATGTTATATTAAAATGTTAATGTTGAATTTTTTTGGGATGTACTGGCTACCTGTTTCAGCTGCATATGTGCCCCTTGAAAATGAAAATATTTTGCACTAAATGTATATTTAATAGCAATTATATCACTATTTTGTGTTTTATGTTCTTCTAGGTTATTTAGGAGAATTATTTTAGTATTTAGAGTAAATCCTTTATTTTTCTGGCAATCGATTGTTTTCCCCTATTGCAAACTTAATCTGTACTCCATTACTTTTCCCTGAGGAGATCAGGGCAGTATTTTAAGGTAGCACAGTTTTCTTAACGTAGCCAGTTATGCTAAGCAACATTTTTTATTTATTCCTTTGTTTGTTATCCTGTTAAAAACAATACAAGCGGACTTGTTTGAAAAACAAGACAGAATAAATGTGTTTGAGGACTACACTTCATCTCTTTCTGTTGCTTTTGGAGGATTTTGGATCCGCAGGCACGAGTTAGAAACTTCAAGCGCTGCCTTATAGCGCTGCGTTGCGGTACTGAGCTTACTGGAGAGTGACAAGACACGTGACGTGCAGGTACCAATAGGGTATCAGAATGGAATATGTTTATACTTCTCATCCAACCACAATCACATTCACTCTTTCTGGATGGCTCAGTTTATCTGGAGAGGATGTTTTTGAATGATGACAAACTGAAATGAGATACATAGAAATAATGAGGCTGTTTTTAAAATGTAAGGAGTAGAAAGTACAGATAATTGCATGAAAATGTAAGTAAGTAGAAGTAAAAAGTCGTCCAAAAATAATTACTCCAGTAAAGTATAGATAACCAAAAGTTCTACTTAAGTATAGTAACAAAGTATTTGTACTTCGTTACTTGACACCTCTGTTAAAATAGCAGGAGAGAGAAACTGATCTGTGGAGATGAAGCTTATGATTTAAGCTTTAAAAGACTGAAAAATGGGAGGATTATGGATGTGCTATAAATCACAAGCTTCATCACAGTGTGATCCTGAATTGACCATTTTAGTCAACGAGCCGATGACTTCTAATTTCTCAATATCTGCTGCAATTCAGCTGAATACGGAGGTCTGTAGTCAATATGAAACATGATGAAACTCCACCCAAATAAGCTGCTTTAAAGTGAAAACAAGCATCTAAGCAAGATTTATTTAGTGGACATCAATAAGCTTACACTGCCCCCTACAGTGCAGGAGTGTACAGACAGGAATCATGTGGAGAAGGTTGGAACAGGTAAGAAAATAAACATATGTCACATCATTTCATCTGATCATTTGCGATTTGGCTGATGCATCACTGCAGATCGATGCCTTGTTACATCCTTAATTATGGACGGCTATAAAGCTCGAAGCAACAAACTGATCAGTATATAAGCTGAATGACTGCGGACTTACAGAAAGAATAAAGTTTATCATGTTTCTCATATCAGAGTATTAGAAAGCTGTTGAAGACAAACATCTAGAGTACCAGTCAAAGGTTTGGACACACCTACTCATTCAATGTTTTTATTTTGCTCTTTTTTTCATTGCTGAATATAAATGAATACTGATGTCATCCAGATTATGAAGGAACACGTAAAGAATCATCTAGTAAATGTAAAAGTGTTATACAAACTAAAACATGTTTTAGATTTTACTTCAAAGTAGACACACAACTGATGTCTCAAACACATTAAGAGGCAAGAAATGCAAGTCATGAACTCTTGACGAGACACACCTGTTAACTGAAAGCCATTCCAGGTGACTACCTCATAAAGCTGACTGAGAAAATGCCAAGAAAGCTGCATCTAAGCAAGAGGTGCCTACTGTGAAGAATGTAAAATATAAACATATTCTGGTTTGTTTAACACGGTTTTGTTTACTCAATTTGTGACCTGATGACATCATAAAACTTGATGACTTTAGTATTAATGTACAATTTTTAAATTATGAAAATGTTCAAACTTTTGACGGGTACTGTATCTCTCTTCTCTCTCCCTCTCTCTCTTTCTCTGACATTTTTGCTTGTTTTCAGGGTAATTAAAATTCTTCCATTTCACCACCAAACTGTAACTGTGCTAATGAACCTGTGTTTTGTTAACATGGGAGGAGAAACAGATTTCCGAATGTCCAAAAAAGAAAGTGTAAAAAGCAGATGCCTGAGCCAGTGGACATTGTAGTGTAAAAGTGATGGGGAGAGAGCACGGCCAATTTTTGCTCTCTCGGGCCCCGAACTCACGAACTCGCAATCCTTTGTCAGCGTCGTAGCCCGCCGAGCCACTCTGCTAAACTATTTCATGTAAATACTGTGACTTTATAGGAAGACGCAGAGTGGCCTGCATATGATGCTTTGGAGTCTATTCCTGGACAAATATTCCTGCTGTACAATCTAAAAATCAAACACAAAACAACTTAAATGTCCCTTTTATGAGCAAATACAATATCAGCCAATGATATTTCGTTGGTCCGTCATTATGAGATACATATTAACCCATAGTGTATAATCACTGTGGCATTTTTTCTGCTGAAAAATCAACAAAGTAATTTAAAAATAACCAGCAGATAAAATTAAATGTCTTCAAACACGTATAAAAAAAGAAAGAGGACACAACCGTCAGTGTGCATGTTCTAAACCCAGACGAGGCAGGAATTAATCCCCATGTTTCTGAAAGCTCCTCACATCAAAACGCTGCTTTGGCACGGTTATCTGATGCAGTGTCCCAACACTCTGAATAGACAATATAAGGTATGCTGCTATGATGACGAGTTGGCATTTTCAGTGCCAAAAAACTGTTCTGCAGAAAACAATAACACTGCCGAGCATAATTCTGCAGTCTGTTAGTCAGCAAAACTGCTTCTGCTGCTCCATCAAACACAGTCAGACACCAACATCTGTACATGACCAAATACAGCATCACAGTGAAGAAACATGAAGCCTGACAGAGGGAAGGAAAAATGAGGAAAAGCACAAGCAAATGACATAGGGAGGAATGAGAATAGTCTGATTTTATCCTGCAATACACATTAACCCCCCAGAACCATCAAATAAACACTTATTATGAACATTTATTATGAACAGACAGCAGTGCAAATTACAGTCTGACAATGACAATAAAGAAGACTATTCCATTCTATTCGGTTCCAGCAAGTGTGAAAGTGCAGTATCATACTGAAACTTTTTTTCCCTCCCAATGTAACAAAATTAGCAACATGCTAGCAGATAGAAGTGATTTGAAAACACGGCTATTCTAACTTCACAACAAAAGTTATTCTAATCACCCAGAAGACGACTAGTGTCTCGTGTCAGTTTGAGCTAAGCTTAGCATAGCATTTTGCTAACTTGCTAACAGTGCACAGCTTAATGTTTCTGAGTAAAACTTGTAACATTTGATTCTGCATTATGTTTATGAATTCTTGCACATAAGGTACAGCATATAATGACTGCATTAGTGATGGACAGAGAAATTGTTTGACTGATTACTGCCGTTTTTAGATAAGTGACAAAGGCAGAAACAAATCAGCCTGTGCTTACGAGGCCACTACAAAAAAGGCTCATTCACAGGCACATCTGCAGGCAGTTTTATCTGAGTGACAGATGTAGAACATGGATAAATGGATGGCCGAGGCATCCTAAAAATACACAAATACACATTCCATTTAACCCATAATGTCCAAACAGAATCCAGTGTAAAGCAGTGGTCAGTGCTTCAAGTCCTGCATTTGAGAGAACTGGAGGGATTTCTTAATGAATGTAAGTGGTGGTACAACTGAGGGAATATGTTGATGTTGATGATGAAGTTGCAGCTCTGCTGCTGATGTAGCTGAGCTTTACGTTTGCACATGGCTGTTTTGCATGAGTCACTCAGACACACACCACAGAGCACTCATTAAAAACAACCCCAACTGTGAGCTAGCAGTTAGTATGTGAAATTTAAAGGAATGGTTCTCCTAAAATGTATATGTAATAATTTTCCACATAGCTAAGTCAGTCAAGACACGTTTGAGTCTAGAGTTTGCTACTTAAGTTTGTATCAACCGGATCATAATAAACTGGATCTGGATGTAGTCTGAGGAAACTGGTGTATGTTATACTTGTAGCTCCAGTTCAAAAATAAAGAAGCAAAATTCAAGACTCCAAACATTGGCTGACTGACTATTGCTGTGGAAATATGATTTCTAGGTGAACCTTTCCTTAATGCATTAACTGCAGAGCCTGTACATGGGTCCATAAATCCTCTCTCTAAATAATGTTAGCTTCAGAAAAGTTCATGAATAATTTATAGCAGTTATTACAGATGACACTGCTTCGATACAGTGTCAGGTTCATATTAGCACCGTGTTTCAGCAAGAACCTGGTGCGCATCATGATACAAGGGTTATGATTCAATATATTGCATTATGTTGCAATACTGTGAGCAAGTCAATATACTGCGATTTTTTTTTTTTTTTATTAATTTTAAGAAAATCATCAGTGGTGCACCCTTACACTTGTTTATGTTGGAGTGTGATGAATGTGATGAATCTGAAGATTACAACACTCTCATATCAATGTTTACATGTAATCTATTACTTAAAAATAACATTTGGGAATCTATGGTAAAACAAAATATAAAATATTGTGTATATGCTCTTACACCCCTAGTAAATACTAGCAAATTGCTAAAATTTGCATTGTCATCTTGAAATTTAGCCTGAAACAGATTTTTTTATATATCAGCATCAACAGATATGGCATGAAAAATATCAGATCGTGACATTGTAGAGTTCCCAAATCAATTCATCTCTGAAAAAAGGACATGCATTTCTACCTGTTGGCAAAAATGTGAGAGCAGCAAAAGAGACAATTAGTGTTAAATTTCTACTACTTTCTCAGTAATAAGTCCCAAGACGAATACCTGAATAATAAGCCTGCGGGTTAAATCAGTTAGCTTGCCTAGTTATCCTGTAAATGAGTTTCAGTGCTTCCTATAAGCGGAGATAACTAGTTTGGACTGGAATAATGGATAAGTGGATTCTGAATTATGCTGTTTTCCTCTGGTGAATGTTCAAATTGGATGTGTAAGAGTTTAAAAACCTCTGGAAGAAGCACACTCAGGCCTGTGATTAAGAAGAATGGATTGGCAGATACTGTGCTGCCTTTAATGTTGGAGTTGCAGCACATGGGGAAAGTCCTGGAGGCTCCAACTTGCGGCAAAGACCCGTCTGGCATGAAAACGCTGCTCCCCATAGACTAATGTAAACAGCTTCATAAAGGGCCAAGAGCTAACTGAGTAATCATAGCGGAGGCTGGGGGATGGAGGGATGATGACAGAAAGGGAGTTTAAAAGATCGTAAATACTCCAAACACAAATGATGTGAAACCCTGAGGCCACGGCTGCTTTCCGAAAGAGTGAAGAAAAAAAACCAAAAAAAAAAACCCAACACTAGAGATGAGGGACAAGCCAAAGGGAAGACTGGCAATGTTCAATCACACAGACTAGAGTCCAGGCTCCGTTTCAGCACCTTGGAGAGTGAACAGATAGGGCTTCACTTTCTAACTCTGTCTCTCTCTACATGTCCCAGAGCAAAGCACAGCTTCAAAAGCAGCCGTTACATCTGCACTATTAAAATGATGTATGGATCTGGGGGAAAATGATGACATATCTGGTGCGCCGAACCTCTTGAGGCTCATCCTTCCTTAGCCCCTACACCTCCCGGATCCTTTCCCTGATTAACCATGCATGTGCCAGGCGTGCAGAAGAGCAGGCTTTGGTGTGTTCCAGTCAAAGCCAATGATAAATGAACGAGAACGTGAGTGTGGGCGTGCATGTAAGGGGGTGGGGGTGCTGTGCTCTTTCATCTGACCACAGAGGCACACATTAAAAGCTGAACCAGTCTGGAACAAAGAGCTCTGAGGGTTGCTGTAAATGCACATCAAAGCCAAAGTCAACCAGGCGGACACACTGGCCTGATACCAGCCTTGGGCCAAATGGATAAAATGCTGCATTGGTGCTTTGAGGGCAGCTACGCTGGCTCAATCAGAGCTAGATGAATCTCTCGAGTTTATGGAGACCAGATAAAAGCTCTTTCACATAGAATGATAGGGATGCATCATTATTAATATATCAAGAGTCCATAAACACTGCATTTTTTAACCTGCAGTCCTTTATTACTCACTGGAGCTGTCTGGAGTTTGAGCAGCAGCCTTGGTTGCAGGAGTGGACAATACTCTGTTATGATTATTGTGATATGACATTATAATGTACTTTACTGAGCATATCATGGGGTAACATCGGTACCTCTGGAACAGTTGTGTTTATCAAACAGACAGATTTGGACCAATTTAGACCAACAAAATCACTGCCTTAACTGTGTAAACTGCATCTTTATTAAGTACCTGATTTAAAATTAGTGCTAAAAGCTACACTCTTAGCAAAAGGTATATATGTTGCATAAGCCACTTCACACAATGACTCATGACCATAACATACTAGGAAATATTTTAATTTATTAATAAAATTTATTATAGTTAATTAATGTCAACAAGAAACTTCAGTCAATATATCAAAATATCAGTAGAGATGAGGCTTGTTAAAAATTGTTAATAATAATAACAACAACAACAACAACAACAACAATATTTATTATTATTATTATTATTAATAATAATAAATGTTAATAAGATAAATAATACTACTAATAATGCTGTCACGGCGTTGTTGGACATGTAACTTAAAACTAACTATAATAATAATGTCACTAATTATTATTATTATTATCAACAACAACAACAACAACAACAACAACAACAACAACAACAAAAATAATAAAATAAATAAATAAAGTAATAATAATAATAATGCTGTCGTAGTGTTGTTGGACATGTAAAACTAACTATACTGTAGCATAATCCAAATACCAATTTTTCAATAGAACCCTTTAGATATTCAGAAGGTTCACTGAGTGTTTACAGTTCTATACACAACCAGTGCCTTCCCCAAAGAACCCCTGTAGAACCCCTCTTTAGTAAAGAGTGTATATCCTCAAGCCAGATGTGCTTGGGGCCACTTGTGTGCAACACCACACCTGTAAAACCAGGCTACCTCATACGATCATTTCCCCATCACTCTTAAAGAAACAGTAAGCTCTGAACAGGTCAGGGATTCTTCCCTGCAGCTCCAAGCAGATGAATGTAGCTTATGGTAGTAATGATGGATCAGAAAAACAGCACTTCAGGCCATCATTACAAGACCACATCTTCATTTAACTACAAGATGTGGAGCTAACACTCATCACTGCATATGGTGGAGGCTGTGTGCACACAGTAAAGCACAGTAATCACTAGTGATGCATCTATAGTGAATCTATAAGTCGGTAATGATTATAACCTGCTGAGTTTATTTGTAGAGTTAACATTAAGAAAATACACACTAAACTGCTACTACTTTTCCACTACAACTCAACATGACAAAGTCTTTCCATTAGGAATGGTTTTCTTATATGAACTCCCGACAGTGTCCAGACAGAACCAGGTCTAGACATTGTCCAGAGTTGCACACCTGTGGTCACTGGAGACTGTCTGTGTCAGACATGTTATTACCTGCTGGTATCATATCCACAAAATCAGTGAAAGAGTAGAAAACAACAGAGACAGAGAGAAAAGTGTGAGATAGTCATATGGAAGCATAAGAGATGGAGCGGGTAAAAAATCTGGGCAGATGTTTTGAACAACACTAATGATGCACAGGGCAGATGTCAGTTTCACATGTCTGAGCTCACCATTCATACCAGCGCAACACACACTAACACACCACCACCACATCAGTGTCACTGCAGTGCTAAGAATGATCCATCACACATAATACCTGCTGTGAGAGTGTCAGAGGGGGTTGGAGTACACAGAGAAACAGATGGACTACAGTTTGTAATTGTAACTACAAAGTGCACCTGTATGATCAGTGCAGCTGATAAAATGGACAATGAGTGCAGATGCAAGGTATGTGTACCTAATATAGTGGCTGGTGTATATCATACACTCCAATATGAAGCACAAAACTGCAGCCTGGCTGGAAAATAACTGTCAAGTGAGAAATAAATCGTTCAAATAAATAAACAACAAAACAATCAGTTCAAAGTGTCCCGTTGGAGGGGCAGATTTTTCCCTGTGGTTGGTTTGTGCAACATTTGTAAGCCTCTTTATTTGAGCAGGACAGAGCCAGACTGATCCAGAATAGAGCCGGTCCACTCCGCTGTGGCAACACACACGCTCTCAAGCTCCCCAGCACACACCCCTGACCCGAGACAGCACACATGAGGACGCGAAGCTCAGTTTACTCAAACCTACAATCAATAAAAATATCACAGCCAAATCTGCTCACAGGCCAGGAAGGATGAGGAGGGAGGATGTGAGAAAGGAACAACAGCTGTGATTGGTCAGAAGGGATGGATATAGTAAGCTGTGGTTGGGCAGATGAGTAGAGTTTGATGGGTTATGGGAGGGGCAGGGTGATGACACTGGTCACGTACACCATCACTGTGAGAGCCATCTGTGTGTGTGTGTGTGTGTGTGTGTGTGTGTGTGTGTGTGACAGGAGGAGGACAAAAAGGACACTGGAGGACTGGCAGCTCATATTGTACAGAAGGCTCTTCATGATCTTCAGCTGTGTGTCTCACACACACACACACGTTTGTTTTTATACAATATAAGGACACTGGGGTAACCTAGGTGTATTATAAGCCCTCTGAGTGGGCTGAAAGATTCTTTTTGTGAAAGTGAAAATATAGACTACTATAGACTGAGGCTGCATTCCACTTAGCTCAGAAGTTGGATGTCAGAGCTGGGAATGATGTCAAACCCAAGTTCACCTGGTTACACTCGAAAAAATAAGCCAAGTTCGCCATTAAGCCATCGTCAGTACCACCGGTTTATAACAGTCCATTAGATGATATTTTGCGAATCCAAACACCACAACGAGTCCACAGTTAGCTGGACAGTATTGTGTGTATGACTGAGTGCTAATAAAGAGTGTAATACTACACATGTGCAGTGCAGCCATCTTGAATTTTAACGTTTGTTTTGGTGAGCCTCTCCCATCCTACTGAGAAGGAAATTCTCACTTCCCAGTTCACTACAACAGTTCTGGTGTATTCCGTTTCCAGGTGTAATTTCCATTTATGAACTGTATGGACAGAAGATACACTCATACATTTTGAAACTTCATCCATGTTTATATGCACAAAAAATCCTTTCATCTGTCCTGTTAGTCAGTCAGTCGTGTTTTTCTCATTTCTCTAAAGATTTTTACATTCTTAAAATGTTCAATAACACACACACACACACACACACACACACACACACACACACACACACACACACACACACACACACACACACACACACACACACACACACACACGGCTGGAGGATGTGATTTGGGTGTCAGAAGCCAACAAATGTTTTAAGAGAGTGAAAGTGGGCGGCCATGTTCTCCCTGCAGCGGCTAAACCCTGGAGAATGTTCAGTAAGCCGAGTCACATGCTTTAGGCCTGATAAACAAAAGCCCCCACATGCAGCCCGCCTCTCTGCGCTTCCCACTGTACACACAGGCAGGCTTCTGTCCTCACTCCATGTTTCAGCTCTGCTGTTTTAAACAGCTGCTCGGTTTGGGCTGCTCTGTCTTTGCTTCATACGAGGCAGACACTGAAGAACTGATCAGCAGAAATCAATGAAAGGATTCATTTTCAGAGCAATTTCAAACTTCTGAACACAATGACTACACACAGCTTGAGGGAACAGAGGAGAGGTGTGTGTATTAGGGCATTAGTGTGTGTGCCTGCAAAACGTGTTAGGTCATTTTCAAATTTTTGACAAATGAATGAGTCATTGAATGTTCAACTTCTCTGCTGTGCACAGACAAGAACTTGGCATATTATGATACAGAGGTTATGTTTTAATCTATTATATTGTGATACTGTAAGCAAGGTGATTTATAACAATTTTATGGATGAAGCCATTGGTGCCAACATTAAAAAGAACAAACTTAGCTGAATAGTAAAGTCCTGCCCTCTCCCTGCTTACTAAACATTGGAGTCTAAAGGCTGAAGATGACAACATGGCTATCTGGTGGTCAAGAGTTTAAACTAGGGATGCACAAGGGCCCTGAGTGGCTCAGCAGGTTAAGACGCTGACACGATGACCAGTGGATCATGAGTTTGAAAACTAGGGAGTAGGGATGCACCAAAATGAACAGTATTGGCTGAAACCAAAACCAAACAAAATAAATCATTTTGACAAAGACTGAAAATCAAACGTTTTTTGTAGTGTTTTGTTAAGTTTGCCATATTTTTTTACCACTGTATAAAATAAATAGGCTAAATGTAGTTGTCTGGGATTTCAAAGAAAAAACAATTACTATCATAGATTGATATCTATGTCACCTAGCAACATTAACTGTTTACAGACTACATCATCTGGTGAAATATTAAAAATATTTTATTGTGAATTATTTAAAAAATTAAGTAATTTACGAATTTAACATGTGTTTTATCATTTGTGACCCCGCCAGGGAAAACCAGGTCAAAGTCTTAGTTTTTTTCAAAACAACTTTTTTGTGAATTTAAGTTTTGTTTTTGATCAAAATATGTACTCTGATATATATCTGAGACTATTATCTTTCATTTACAGCAATAATACTGAGTGGCTAAGTTTTGTCGCTAATGTGAGTGACACGATATTGACACGATATCTCAATAAGTTGCCAAGTGGCCTTTGGCCTGGTTTTCCCTGGCGGGGTCATATATATATATATATATATATATAAAAGCAAGCTGCTGTCTGTCTCTCTGTAATGCATGTTAAACACTGTGGGTCTGTGCTTGTCTTTGCTCTTTCTTGAGTTACATTTCCCTCTACAGTCAGGATCTAAAAAAGATAACGGTGTCATTAAATTATCGTCTTTTCACTTATTAAGCTGAACACGTGGTGTTTTTTATTGATGGATTACAACACTACTATCTAACAGCTGAGAATTTAAACACAACAAAAATGATCCATTTTTGAATCGTTACAGAATCACAAAACACAATATTGCAATATTTATGTGCACTGAGGTTTTCTTACACTCCTACTAACGTACGTCAACCAGACATGAACACGTACATGATGGGACAGTCAGCATCACTAAAAATGTACTATGTCATTTCTCTCTGCATGAATGAATGCTCACTTCATGTTTTGTATTATTCTGAAGATGGGTCAACACAATGGGCCTGATTCACCAACCAGGCTTAAGAAGTAGTTTCATCTTAAGGCACAGTTTTCAGGAAAATTCTGATATTCAGTGCATCAGGGATTTTAATGTACAGAGACAATGTGCTCCATTATTATAATAATAAACCTGTAAAGAGTTCTGTAGTTTAAAAACGTCATGAAATCTGACCGAAAAACAAATGTGAAGAACAAATGTAAGAAAATTCTTAATAAGATATTAGTGAATGAAGCCCAATATTTGTAAGGATGAGTCTGCTTTTATAAACAGTCCATAAACTGGTCCTTTTTGTTTTTGGGATAGATCTGTCGTAATCTGAGTTGTGGTCTCATCCCACCCCCAACGCTAACAAATCCAATCAGCATTCACTTGATGCACAGCTCCATAGATTCATGCAACATGTAACTGCTTACTCTTCTGCATTGTTACACAGATATTCTTCACAGAAGAATTCATCAGCCTCGTGAGATGCTGAAAGGCTTTGCAGAGCTATAGATAATGTATGTGTGCTGTAGGTAGTGTGTAAAGTGTGTCAGGGTAACAGCAGCACATTTGGTGGACAGTATAGTGTGTACGTCACTGGCCAGAGGTTGTGTGCTCCAGTGCGATGGACTTGAAATGAAACGAGGTTAGCTGAAAATGTCACATCTACAATCAGCTCTTGACCTTTTGTTAGCTCTCCAGCACATGAACTAACAAGGCAACGGCACAAACAACAGGAGCTGAAAAACATTCCCAACTTTAAATCTAATGTAACTATTTCTATTAGTCAATTCTTCATGCCATGTTTACACACGTAAAGGGCAGCTGTCTGTTGTTGTTGTCGTCAGCTACATGATGAGTTTTTATTCTATTTTAGCGGCTCCTAGAGGTCCACTATAATACAATATTAATATATTTTTAACGACTGATACAATAAGCAATGTGACATCACAATGTGATCTATCAATTTTTCTTACTTTTCAATGCAAGTCATATCTCAGAAACTCTATGTTTAATAATGTTTACAATTTTTTTGTGTACAATTTTTTCATTGCACTTCTAGACGCTTTAGTGATGTAAAACCACTGTAAATCAATTTGATACTGCAACCATGTGGGAAAGGAATGCAATGCATTTTTGTGTCCTATTAGTTTTAACAGTGAGACTATGCACATAATATTAAATTATAAAATATAAATATTTATATTCTGTGTAAAGATACTATTTTTAAACCAGCAATTTAGTTATTTTATAATATTGGGTTTTTCCAAACTGTGTCCTAAACCACTTTGACTAGCCTGTGAGACCTTAATAAAGATCTGGATGTTTTTTGAGAGAAATTTTGGTGATGTATTTTTGATAGAAACAACTGGGCTACACGTCATTATTGAGTTCTAGTGTTTGGTAGTGATGTTAGCTGTACGGTACATCTGCCAAAGCAAAATTCTGGCTCTAAACATATCTAGACAGACTCCAGCTGGGGTATATGGAAATCCATTTGTCAAACCATTAATTTAAATCATCAGGTATATCCTCAGATACTGGAAAACAAACTGATTTTTGTGACATCACAAAACAACAAAATACAAAAGGGTTCTGCTGCAAAACAGCCTTTGTCGTTTTGGCCAAAAACACATAGGGGTATGAGCTAGCATGGCACAGAGCATGTTGATGGTGAAATAGAACTCAATCATGGAACTGATTATTCCAAGACCTTATGCTGAATGTGATTGGTCCAAAAGTCACATGACCAGCCATCATTAGCAGTACTGATTGTCAGAACGATTGAGTTTAAACTGTGTTTATTTCTTTCTACATTTGAAATACTGTCAGCTGCAGGATAGAAACTACTAGCATGGCATTGTTTACAACATGTCCAGTTACACATTACAACAGTGTAGCATGTTAAACCTTATGTGCTACTGTTTGTCTTTAAAGGTGCTCATTTAGCAACTGCAAACAAACACGGTTTAACACGATTCATGTGTTAAAGTTTTGTGCACTATAATTTAATTAGGCTAAATGTCAGTCCTGTAAAGCTTCAATGACCTGCAAGTTAACCTCGTAATAGTCATTACAGAAGAATGCATCAGTGGGCAGAGAATGGACAGAGTGATCCCTTTACCAATGGACCGCTGAAGAGGACTACAATTTTGCATGATGCACCTAACAGATGTCAGAGGTCACCAATTAAAGCTGACCTTATGCCCTTTGACCTTGAGTCAGGATGCCAGTTTACAGAGTCAAAATAGCAACAATATCCATACTGGGTTTACTGCTAAAGAGCAGAACTGTATGTGTGATATATGTGGTGTTTAAAACATATGTATGTAGATAACCGCTGTGCAGAGCTCTTTCTCTCTCTCTCTGTGTGTGTGTGTGTAGAGCAGAGATAAGGATGTATTGGAGCTCGTTAAGCTGAACATCAGCTCCTGCTGTAGCTCACTCTGACACAGCTCCAATGACCTGCACATTAATTCAGTCTTTTGTACTCTAACTGAATACACACCACACAAAGTGCTCAAAAGAGAGAGAAAGCACCCTCCATACAGTTCTACCAGCGCATCAGTCTGTACTTTATTCTCTCCCTCTCCCTCTCTCTCTCTCACAGACACACACACACACAATCGTAAGTATGTCCCATTTACCCTTGGCTGTGCTTTAAAGAATCCAAAAGAACAGATTGATTAGTTTCATTATCGTAATGAAGCAAAATGAAGACATTGTGTAAAGTGCCATACCGCCACGCTTCTTCTACACTCTTTCCATTTGGAAAAAAAGAATAAAGAACACAAAAAAGAGAATGAAAAGGAGAAGAAAAAACAACAGAAATAAAGAGTGGGGTGTTTAAAAAGAGAAAGGATAGGAGTGAGACAAATGGGGAGCGAAGGTCAGTGTGAAGTGTGGACTGCATATATTGACTGCAGTGTGTATACTAAGTAGTGTATATGCTAAGTAGTGTGCATACTGAGTGTAGCGTGTATGCAGTGTTCAGCGCATATATTGAGTGTAGCGTGTATGCAGTGTTCAGCGCATATATTGAGTGTAGCGTGTATGCAGTGTTCAGCGCATATATTGAGTGTAGCGTGTATGCATTGTTCAGCGCATATATTGAGTGTAGCGTGTATGCAGTGTTCAGCGCATATATTGAGTGTAGAGTGTATGCAGTGATTAGTGCATATATTGAGTGTAGAGTGTATGCAGTGTTCAGCGCATATATGTAGAGTGTAGAGTGTATATTAAGTGTAATGTGTATACAGAGTGTAGTGCCTATACTGATTA
Organism: Crenuchus spilurus; assembly: GCA_036984385.1. Lineage (NCBI taxonomy): Eukaryota > Metazoa > Chordata > Actinopteri > Characiformes > Crenuchidae > Crenuchus > Crenuchus spilurus. The sequence goes on from BRDA01060004.1 coordinate 37,102, forward strand.
TTGTGTATATTTTATATTATAAAGCAAATGAGAGAAGTATTAACAATGAATATGGTAGATGGTAGGGACATAGGCCCACTGCCTTCTTCTCATTCTCGCAGCTGAGAGCATCAGAAAGCTCACACAACGCATATGGCAGTCCTTCCTCTCCACAGCTTAAGACCACTCTCCATGCTGTTCATTCTCTGGACTCCTCATACGCAGGAGCACAGTAAAGCCTCTGTAGGCCTTTATTGACAAAAAAGTGAAGCTCGAGTTCAACTCCGCACTAGCGGATGGTGAAGCTGGTTTCTGAGCAGACACCGATTCCTTCATGACTTTGTGGTCTTCCACCGTCTTCCTACAACTTCTGCATTCCTGAGTAACCACCACTGGCAGCCTTAGCAGCATCTTCATATGTCCAGTGTCAATGCAACAGCTAAAATAATAGCAAAAACACATTTTTTTCTCAAATGTAGCTTATGAAGCAAATGTAGTAAACGTCGCTTAGCTCTCCATGATGTCTATAGTTTGTTTCATTAATGCTGCAGTAGCATTGCAAGGTTCAATGTAGCAAACAAGTAATGTACAACCCCCAACATTACACACAAGTCCCAAACTACAAGTGTTACAATTTGAAGAGAGCATATGTTAAAAGGTATGCAGTTCCCTCATAAGTGAACTTTGAGAAATTGGTTATTAAGGACGTGTTGACTTCTAGAAGCAATTGAAGCGATTTTCATTCACAAGCCACGAAACCCACCGGCGGTCCCTGTCCATCAGTTTTGTCTTTGAACCATAATTCTGAGGAGAATTTTCTGTAGACTGAGATTTATGTACAGTAAATGGTTTACGTACAACAGTGAGAGCAATGTAAACCTAATTATTTTCAGGTTTGTAGCATTGCATGATGCTAATCTTTGTTTCTTAGCCGGATTAGCCTGGCAGCTTCATTGTAAAACAAAGAAATAAAGTTCTTAGCAGCTGGTTAAATGCAGTGGATCAGCTGGGACTAAATATTTGGAGGTAAAGGGGAAATCATTTAGATCTGATTTTTCATTCAAGTTTTACTTTAAAGCAGAAGTTCAGGATGTATCCTCAATATCGATGATGATGATGATTGCAGTGGTTGCAGACTCATTTACTGGCTTTTAGCTCCTTCTGAAAGTATCCATTTGGCAGGTGAGTCAGTGCTAATGGAGGTTTGTGAAAGCGCAGCATGGTGAGATGTCCAGCTTGCTGCTGTGGGCTGCTGGGGGCAAGACCTTTCCGTTTCATTCACCAATTAACTCCCGCATCTCTGCCTTTATGTAACATTGTATTTATAACTGCGAGGGGCATGTAGATGTGTATAATAATCACTCTTCTTCAGGCCATTAGCAAGTCTCTTTAGGCAAGGACCTATTAGGTATGGCCTCAAGCTTTAACAGTCCAAGTCTAAAACTAAAGGGGAGACTGACCACAGGTCTATGCTCAGAGATTTAAAAGCTTGCAGACAGTATAGTAAAGGAACAGTTTTACAATAACTTTTTTTTTTTGCTATTTTGGTCAAAGGAAAACATTCACACCTAAGCCAGGAGTCTACAATCCTGGTCATGAAGATCTTCTGAGATTTCAGATCCCTCAATCTGGATCCAGGTTCAAATGTCTTCATAAAGAAAATTCTGCTATTTTTTCTTTAAAAATATTCTTTAAAAAGCTATGAAAATTTGTTATTCTTTATAATTTCAAGAATTCTCATTTTTTTCTTAAGAGTAATTCTAAGAACAGGTAGAATTCTTGTAAACATTAACTTCTTATTTTGTCTAAACCCCCTGGAGTCTGAGGGTACTTCAAACACTCTGATGTAGTCTGACATGGCTTTGATCTTTTTTTTACAAATTACATCCATCTAAAATTCCCCCCCCCAAAGTGTTACACAGGATTTTGTTCAGAACAAACTCAGCAACAACAGTATCAAAACTGAGTGTATCTAGATTTTGATTAAATCTGCTCTAAACTTAGACTTTCTAAAAGCCTATTCCACTAATGCTATGCCTGGCGTTACCATGTCATCATCATATGAATGACAGAATGCGTCTTTTTGGCAGGAACCGAGATGCTCTGACTCGCTTTTACAGACATGTCTCTGCTTATTTAAGCTCCTCTCACAAATATCTAAAAACATATTTTGATTCAAGCTATAGATATTTGTTACTAAGATAAAATCTCACAGTTATATAAGTGTTATTTATTTATATATCATATATATATCATATATATCTCATATATATCTCATATATATATCTCATATATATCTCATATATATATCTCATATATATCTCATATATATATCTCATATATATCTCATATATATATCATATATATCTCATATATATATCATATATATCTCATATATATATCATATATATCTCATATATATATCATATATATATCATATATATATATATATATATATATATACACACACACACACACACACACACACACACCGGTGTATATATAGATAGATAAGTGAGTTTCAGTTTTGTTCCCGCACGCGAGTCTACCGACTCCAATGGGTTAAGAACCTTAACAAGTGTCACACCTCCGCCTCTGCCATGTCCTAGCCCTGCCTCGTTTCTGACAATGTGCTTCTGTTTTCATTCCCCATGTACTGTCTCTGTCTATGTGTTCATCTGTTTACATTTGCCATGTGTACTGTTCACGTCTCCAGCCCCTAGCCATGTCTGTCTCATTGCTAGCACCTGTGTCTAATCTGTGCATTATGTCGTAATCAGTGTTTGCTATGTAGCGTCCTTTTGTTTCTGTGTCCCATGTCAGTCACTGAATGTAGATGTTGGTATGTGTTCTTCAATGCTCGTGTATGTAGGTTACTCACGGTGGTATGCTTTATAGTATAGCCACAACCTTCTCTTGGTTTTGTTTTAAGAGCTACCAGTGTTGTTTCTTAGTTGTGTTCTTACAATAAAGTTTTTCGTTTGGGTTCCACCTCTGCAACCTGACTCTTCCATACCCCCCACGCTCATTACAATAAGTTTTTGTGAATCTTGTGTCAGATAAATGATGGTACTACACTGTGAAGGATGTCAGATCTCCAAAACCAGGACGAGGCACCTCCGATCTGTAATATGTTAAAGAAAATATGTTCATTTACACAAGCACCTTTGGTGCCCAATGTATACATGCACCTATTCTACAATTGTGCAGAAAGCATATCATAAGAGAAACAGCCTTGTCTGCTTCCACATGGCAGCACAGTGGCAATTCTAAGCAGCGGTAGGCTGTCGCTTGAGATGTCAGGTTGCAGCGGTGAAACTCCAGGATATGAGGACTCATTTCCTGTTGCTGGGGTAATATAAATGAATAAAAATAAAGATGGCATTATGGAGCTGCAAATAACAGCTTATGGTCTGGCAGGAAAAAAGCACTTTGAGAACAGGGCTTATAAAAACAAGTGGTCAAGCCTTTAGCATGACTTACTCAGCTACAAGACAGATGAGGGCTGGTTTAAAAAAATTAAAGGTGGCAGACCCCGAGTCGATGATCTAGAGCAACAGCTTTACCAGTGCAGATCTGAGGAACACATTTAACCTCACATCAAAACTTCTAACCCTAACAGTGTTGATACAAAGTTGAGTCTTACCATGCATTGTTGAAGTGTAATAATGCATTCTAGAAAATGTTAAATTGTAATGTGAAGTTTGCGGACTAGTGCATATCCATATATGCATTGTTGCTCATAATTAAATTTTTTTTAAAAGTGAAGCATTTTATACTCAATACATATAATGTTCATTATATTCATTCTATTCAAACAGTATCTACATAAAGCTGTGAAATGTGTAACTTCACATGTAATGAATATATTAATGACAGTTTATGCTTTGAATCAAGTTTTGAACAGAAACCTTTACACTAGAGATGCACTAGTAGTTGTGCAACTGTGACATTATCATAGTTTGCAACCAATCATTTACTCCCGCACT